>JAJHSJ010000011.1:55877301-55977301 GCA_021015155.1 Magnolia officinalis
ACTGGAGTTCGGTTTGAGTTGAGCCATAAAAGACTTTGGCATCCTTGGCACTATACACGCATACTAGCAACCAAATTTTGAGTCAAACAATTATGCTGGGCAATATTAATGCCCAATTGTTGATTAGTCAAAAACCAAACTTTTCTTTCTCATTATCCATTGGCAGGTCAAGTGGGGCTATGGGCGCCTGTTACATCCCAACTGCTACTTCGAGAGGATTAAAACCTTAGTCTAAGAACATTTATTTACGACCTATTTTTGGTAATTCATGGGACGAAAATGTAGTCAATTAAAAAACAAAAAAAAATTGTAGTCAATTAGACCAGATTGCAAGTACGTATTGGACGTATTTTGTGCTGCCAAATTGTAATTGAGATTGGTTACAGAGCGGCTTTTCAGTTTTCAGAAGTGGAAATCGGATTGCGTACTGAGCAGCGTACTGAGTAAACTCAGTTGGGTCCACCTTGAGTCTATGTCGTCTATCTACGCTGTCCATCCATTTTTCCATCTAATTTAAGGGCCTGTTTGGCCGGACGGATCCATGGGATTAGGAGGGATGGGATGGATTTTAAGGTAATGATGGTGGATTTTAAGGTAATGATGGTGTTGTCAGTGGATTGGTTTAAGATCCATGGGATTGCTATATCCCGGGACAAGTTCACCGAGTCTATTCGGCATGCCCGCCATATCCACGGATTTTACCTTCCAATCCCTTCCAATCCGTCAAACCAAACACGCCCTAGGCATGAATGAACGGGATTAGGAGGGATGAGATCAATTTCATCGGGTCTGTTTGGCTCGTTTGGCATATCCCGGGATTTTACCATCCCATCCCTCATAATCCCTCTTAATCCGCCAGGCCAAACAGGCCCTAAGGGGTTGATACTAAAATTGAAGCATATCCAAAGATCAAGTGAATCATTTCTCAGAAATAGTGGGGATAATGATTTCCAACGTTGAAACCTTTCCAGGCTCCATAGTGATGTCTATTTGTCATCCAACCTGTTCATAGGATCATATAGACATGGATGAAGGGAAAACACAAATATAAGCTTGATCTAAAACTTCCGTGGCCCCCAAGAATTTTTCAACAGTATACGTTCAATTCAACTGTTTCCTGTGGTGTGGTCCATTTGAACATTCCGTATACTTAATTTTTGATCTCAGGCCTTAAAATTATCTTATAAAATGGATGGACGGAGCAGATCAGATAAATAAATCATGATGGACCTTACAGAGTTTACTTAGTACGCCAAGCATAGTGAGTTTCTCACAATGCAATCCGCTTCCGAAGAAGTGTGGCTCTCTCAAATTTTAGTATCAATGTTAGATCATGCTATTTGGTGGGGTGGTTGTTTTTCCATTAAAAACTTAAGAATATTCAATGGATATGAGAAGAAATTTTAGATGGAGTAAGGGTAGAGCTGGGCATCGGACCGAGTCGGATCGGATTGCATCCAACTCGACTCGGTGTAGATTCTACATGGCTTGACCCGAACTCGATCCGATCCGATCCGGGATCGAGTCTGAGTCATCTGACTCAATCCGATCCGATGCACTGCTAGCCTGACCCAAACCGAGTCCGACTCGGTCAAGAAAATCGAATCGGATCAGGTTGGGTACCGTTCGGATTGGGCTACGTAAATATGATGAGTATGGAACACTAGTTGATTTGTTTTAGCCACTCGTTTTCTTATACTAGTGTGGCCCACTTGATCAATGGACCAGTCAATTATTCGGGGCTGATGAACAACGACGATCCTGGGAAAGCATGCCATATTGGTGGCCGTGAGACAAAAGTATATGCGTCTCCATCATATTTCCAACGAGGAATGGCATAATTCCTGTCCATTGAGGAGTTTCTAGAACGTTGTGCATTTCATATGTCTCGATCTGTTTCCACTCCAACGTGCAAGTAATCACAGAGTCGATGAAGGTAGGGCCTTACTAACAGACGACGCAGGTTCCATAATTCACAAAGTATCAATCGATCAAGTTAACAGTCATTTTTCCCCTTTTATTCTGGACCATATCCAAAATTTCTCTATTCATTTTCTGACATTCTGACTGAAAAATAAGCATCAAGATATTTATTTTCGATTATTTTTTTTGTAGATTAAAAAATTGGTGGGGTCACATAGATTAACGGTTCCAATTTAATGATAACACAACCGCGTGTGCCCAGGACCATCAATGCACCGAGATTCGTCCGTCGCTGGAAGGCCAGAGTTATTTTTAACATTATTAATAGATTAGATGGAAAATAAACGTTATGGTGGGCCCATGTAACTTTGATCTAATTTGAGTCGTTCATACAACTCGGAGCTCGAGGCGTGTACACGCTCATCTTCGCACGACACATATCTACAAGACTACAATAGCATGTCCTGTGTAGCTTGCATGGGACACGGATTAGTTACTGCCTATTGACAGGTTGAGTAGCTAGAGGCTAGAGCATAGACTCCCCATTAAAGTTACGTGACTAAGTTCTGTGGGACCCGCCATGATATATGTGTTGTATCTGCACTGTCCATTCATTTGGAGATATCAATTTAGGGCAGGAGCCAAAGAATGAGTCAGATCCAAAGCTCGAATGGACCCCACCAAAGAAAACAGTGGAGAGAGTGACGCTCATCATTAAAATTTTCTAAGGCCCACAAAAGTTTTTGATCAAACCGAAATTTGTGTTTTCCCTTCTTTCATGTCTATCTTAACTTGTGAACATGTTGGATCTCAAATAAACATCATAGTGGACCTTAGGAAGGTTTCAACGGTAAGAGTCACTCTTCTAACTATTTTTTGTGGTGGGGTCCACTCCAAATCTAGTTTTGACTCATTCTTTGTCTCACAACCTAAAATGATCTCTACAAATTGATGGAGGGTGTGGATACAATACATACATCATGGTGGGTCCCACAAAACCTGGTGACGTCACTTCGGTAGGGAGTCTCGCTGGCTACTCAACCTATCACTTATTAGTAGCTGGGGATGTGATACAAACAATTAATTTGAAATTTATCTAGGCCACACACAGTAGTATAGTTGGCGTACATGTGGGCTCACCGTGATGCATGTGGTTGATCCACACCGTCCATTTGTTTTTCTAGATCATTTTAGGGGTTGAACCCAAAATTTATGCATATCCAAAGCTTAAGTGGACCATACCATTGGAAAAAGTACAAGCACGGATGATGTAAACATCCTATGGCTCTTTATTTTTCAATCTATTTTAATTTCATACTATATGACCAGATCGGATCGGATTCCGGATCGGATCGGTCCAGATTGGCATCGAACCGAACTCGATCCGATGAACGGTCGGATTAGACTAACCCTACTCGAACTGCACCGATCCAGGTAGTTGGTTCAGTTCGAATTGGGTCAGATCTGGTCGGATCCACCGAATTGGGTCAGACATGCCCAACTCTAAATAAGGGGAGAGCGGATTAGGTGAGATCTTGGCCTCACTGATGACGGTGAGGCCCTTGCCGTGGGGTTACCGCAGGGCCCGCATTGATGTATGTATTATGTATCCACACCGTCCATCCGTTTTTCCAAGATCATTGTAGGGTATTATCCCAAAAATGAAGCAGATCCAATTATCAGCTGGACCATACAATAAGAAACCGTGGTGATGGACCGTCCTACCATTAAAAATATCTTAGGGCGCACATTAATGTTTACATAGTGTTTATTTACTATCCAATCTGTTGACGAGGCCACGTAAGCTTGGATAGATGAAGGGATTAAAAAAAAAATTAACAAACAAATATCAGCTTGACCAAAACTTTTGTGGCCTATTAATGGTCAATCACTACTGTTTCTTATGGTACGGTCCACCTGATAATTGGATCTACTTCTTTAATTCGACAAAATGCTATAAAATGATCTGGCAAAATGGATGGACGACGTGGATACATAATACATATATCAAGGCCGGGCCCACAGTACCCCTCGGCAAGAGCCGCACCTTGAGAAATGTGTATTGGAAAAAGAGGTCTAAGGTCCAACGGATTAGATTATAAGTTATGGTCGACTTAGGATAACTTCCAACTTTTCATATATGTGCCACATCCAACTCGTCTGGTATGTTGTACATATCATGAGGTTAGGCTTGTATAAAAATAATAGATATCTGCTCATCCACTGAATCACATTTGTATGTTGCTATTTATTAAAGGTATATATTATTTTTCATGGTGGAGCCCGTCTGATGAGTAATAGGGCTGATTTTTGTACTAGTTGATTCTGGTGGCGGAGACAACCTATTAAAAGGGTTGTATGTCACATGCACTTGCTAGATTAGAATTTATATTTCAGGTGGACCTTACTTTGTGGTCCAACTAGGTGGACTTGAGAATTTATCTTTTCCAAATTGAAATATGCAGTTATTGTGCAATGGAATTTAAGCTACGAAAATTTTCTGAAAAGCATCTAGTCCATGCAAGGTGTATCTGTCCATTAAAGCCTCCAAGAGGCCCACTGTGATGATCGTTGATGCAAAAATCTAGCTCATTTTTTTCAAACCTTTGAGTACCTGCACAAGAAGAAGACAAATGATACCTGGCTAGAGTAGGAATCCTTCGAAGCCAAAGCCAGGCTAGGAATCTGAGTCTGGTAGTATCGAGGGGTTTTGAGTGAAAGATTTTGTGTACCTTTCACCATTAGAGATGCTCTTATTTATAGTTGAGGAGAAGATGGTGACGTAGAGGAAATCTTCATATTTAGTAGGTGCGTGTTGTAGAGGGATTCGGATCCCGAACGCATGAGGGAATTTCCCAAGATCTATGGCAGAGATCTCGGGGTCCCAAGCGTGTTGCAGATTTCCTCCGAGATATTTGGGAAAGATCTCGAGCGGATCTCTTTTAGGCAAGATCTGATTATTCAGAATTAGTGGAGATGCACAATAGGAGGCCGAGGTGGTCTTGGTCGACTTGACCTGGGGGATGCCGCCTTGGGGTCTTGACTAACCTAACCTAGGGGATGCCGCCCTGGGGCCTGACCTGATCTTTTTGGCACGTGTATGGGCTTCCTTTGATATCGTGCAGGTCGGCCTATTTCCCGACTTGCTGGCGAGAGGCCGAGCTTGGGCCTGGTTGCTGCTTGGTCTCGCGTCGAGCGGCAGATTTCACATTTAGGTTCGTTGTTGTTCGACCTGACTAAGTGCGCTAGGGTCCGTCCTAACCTTTATATTGTACATCTGTTACACTCGATCATGCTAAAATACCCTATCAAAATAATTAAAGTAGATCGATAACTCGAGTAGGCCACATCATAATATGTGGCCCATCATAATATATTGTATGGATCAGCTCTTGCTATTAAAATTGTTATATTTTTTCTATGTGCAGCCTCTACCTTAAAAGTAAAGCATTTTTTATTTTGATTTATGTGATTCATAGTTTTTGTTAAGTTTTCAAGCTTAGATAAGTTTTTTGTTTTTTTTTTTTTATTATTTTTTATTATTTTTTAGTTTTTAGTTTTTGTTAAGTTTTCAAGCTTAGATAAGTTTTTTATCACCCTGCATGATTTGGGTAAAATTAGGAAATTCTTGAGTTTTTGAACTGTGGTCTGGAGATCTGAAACGTCCGTGTGATGGGCCTAATGGTTATATGTCATTGTCTGGAGACCTGAAGCGTCCGTGTGATGGGCCTAATGGTTATTTGTCATGGTCTAAGAAACATACGTGCTGACAGTACTGACCATCCGATATGTTGGTGAAATTCAAAACTGTAGGGGTGTAATCCATCCACAGTCAGGCATTGGACACCGATTTATGGTTCCAATCATCTGACAATCCGTCCATGTGGGCCCCAGTAGCAGGTGACGAGCGTGAGTCATGCGAGAAAAAAAAAGAGATAATTGGAGTTTTATAGTTACGTATGGAAGCCAACTTCCTTAATGTCACATTGAGGTGCCACGTGGCATGTAAGACCTCGTCTCGTGGTTAAAAATCAAGGTTCATGCATGGATTGTCACGTCAATTAGTTTCATGTTACTGTTTTGATATGACCATACTCACCAATCTATTTCCCAGCCGCTAATTTCTTTGGAGATTTTTAGATTCTGACGTTCTTCTGCTCGCGTCATAAGAAATATATAACAGTTATGAAAATTTACTAAATAATTTAGAAATTTTTTTCCTAAAATTCATCCAAATGTAGGATATTATTTCATAGATTGTGGCTCGTCAGTGTTGAAGGCAATTGAAATTTTAGTGCCGTCCTTCTCATTTCATTGGTAGAAGTCATTTCCGATAACTCCATCTCACGAAATACGCCCGAATTTCTCTCTCCCAATTAAATTTCTTGCAACACAACACAACTTTTGAGGTGCGGAAATTTTCCAAGTCCCACCATGATTTTTTTGTTAGATCCACACCTTCTATCAATTTTTACGGATAATTCTAGTGTATTTGACGAAACATGAGGTACATTCAAAGCTCGAGCGGACCACACTACAAAAAGCAATGGAGATGGAACAAACTATCGTTAAAACCTTCTTATTACCAACAATGAGGCTTATTTTGCATCTAACCTAATAATAAGGTCACACATACCTAAATGTCAAAATTTTTAGAATTTATTTTTATTTTCCTATTTTCCCTTGTGGAATTGAAGAGTCCAGATAAGCTCCATAGATTCAGAGTAATTATCCCCTGAGGAAGACGGTGATCGACCTCATCACGTCCATCCCTACGTTAATTGGTATCGAAGCGAGGATTTCCCTCGGGCCGATGACAAATAACGAAGGAATTGACTAAAATTCTGTCGATGGTAATTTAAGAATTTGTTATCTTTTGGAAAGAATGAAAGTCGTCCATCGAAATAGTCAGTTGATCATATAAGGGTTACATGCAACCCTCGACTATCTTACGGATACGCTAATTCTGCCCCGAGCCCAAGGCGATGCTCAGACGTCCGTGGTTGCTGTACGACAGAACCAAGATTGTTGTAGGGCACTACCAGAGGTGAATCGTAGGGTTACCCCATATGAGTTGAGCTTTAATGAAGAGGACATCGATAAAGGCTTTGCCCAATGACCAGTTTATGGAGGCGATTAACTAGATCGTGCTGAAATATACTATTGAGGTAAGGGCAAACTTTCCACTTTTAATGACTTATTATTTATAGAATATTGCCCAGAATGGTTAACTGAAGTAGAATGATCGATATTTTGATTACATGGACATGCCGGAATATAAAAATGTGAAATTAATAGCGTTCAAATTAAAATCCGGTGCTTTTGCATGGTGGAAGCAATTATAACTCTCACGTGCCCAACAGAACAAGGCACCCATCCGATCATGGCCACGTATGAGACGCCTTCTTTGGTCACGATTCATCCATAGTGATTACGAGTACGCATTGTTCCCACAATACTAAAATTACTGAAAGGGGAATCGAACCATCACAAATTACGCTGAAGAATTCTAGCGGTTGGCAACGAGAAATGACCTGTCAGAAACTGAATCACAGAAGGTAACATAATTTATAGGTGGTTTATGATCAATAATTCCGGACTGAGTTCAGATACACCTGGTCAGGACCATGGATGAAGTGGTTCAGTTGGCAGGTAGAGCTGAAACACATCTTTCAAGAGTCCCTACTCGGCCTTATCCTTTGACTCGACCCCACATAACGGGTCTCACGCAGGATTCGACGCTAGCATGAGTAAAGGAACCAATAGTGGGGCTAAAAGTCGAGCAGGTCGGGTCAAGTTGGTGCTCAATCCTAACCCAACCCAAGGTTCCTATACCTCAACCCTAACCCAACCTCAGGTTGGGAATTCTAAACCCAAGCCCAACACAAGCGGGCTTGGTCGGGATGGACGGGTTGGTCGGGTATATACTAAATTTTCATTATTACATTAGTCTATTGTATTTTCAATACAAGTCTTATTTTTTGTACTTATAATTTTATTAATTATATATGTAATTATTTATCGTAAAGAAGTTCATTTTTTTCTAAACAAACAAGCTAAAATATAGGACAACTACTCATTTAAAAGTCCTATTGTGTATCAAGCAATCTATTTGGGAGAGAGAAAGAAATTCGGCATATCTTGTAAGCTTGAGTCATCGGAAATAACATGGACCAATGAAACCCGACGACGTTGGAATTTCTTGTGCCTTCAACACAGACTATCCGCAAAAAAAAAAAAAAAAAAAAAAAAAAAAAAAAAAAAAAAAAAAACCAGACTATCCGCACTCAATTATAATTAGTTTTATAAGGAACTTATATATTGATCAGGTTCGGGTTAGGTCAGGCAACCCGAGACCTCAACCCGAGCCTAACCCAAGTTTTATTGGGCTGGTGTTTGTATGGCCCAAGCCGGAGATCAAACCTAATACATCCTGCCCAAGCTCAACCCAATGTTGGGTTAGTCATAGGTCGGTCGGGTTGAACCCACCCAACTTTCATCCCTAACCAATAGGAGGACGTCCTTAACCTCTTGTAACCACAAACCGTGACACAAAGAACGGTCCATCAAGGCCTCAACGTGTGGCACCCACTACAGCGGGTCCGAGTAGGATCCCAAATCCTTATGGTCGACCAAGGTCAAATACTTGTTTCTGCTATGGCCAACCAAGCCACTTATCAAATACCTGCCCCCAATGCCCTGCAACCCACTTGACCATCGACGAATGGGGCACTAAAGGTGATGCAGCAGAAGAATACCCTGGATTTGATGAAAATGAACAAGTCATTGAGGAAGGAGTTGGTGATGAAGAATGGTTGGCCGAGGATTATGGTGAATCATTGATCGTGAGGCGATTATTGTACACTTGATGGAAGGAGTTACATCCATAACACCACAACATATTCCATACTCGGTGTACCATCAATGGCAAAGTCTGTGATGTAATCATAGACAGTGGCAGTATCGAGAACTCATAGACAGTGGCGATAGTGAGAACATCGTCTCGAAAGTTATAGTGTACAAGTTGCGGTTACCTACGATAAAGCATCACCCCCCTTACTTGATTGACTGGATACAAAAAGGTAAATGAGACCTAAGTAACTGAACAATACACTGTTTTGTTTTCAATTAGTAAAAATTATAAGGATCAAGTATTATGTGATGTGGTCGACATGGAAACATGCCATATGTTACTCGATCGACCATGTCAGTCAAACTGTGATGCGACCCAACGAAGATGAGACCATGTTTATATCTTCATCAAAGACGGTCATTGCCCCTATGGCACCAGAGAACCACCCTAAAGCTTTTAAAGTGGAGGGGAGTTCCCTCTTGACCATCCGAAATTTCATGGAGGAATTTAAGGAAATTGGTGAGATGTACACTGTACTGGTAAAGGGTGAAGAATCGGAGCCCACAAATATTTTCCCAACTTTAAGGCCATTACTTCACGAATTCAAGGAAATCTGGCTCAAAGAGTTACCCGATGGATTGCCCTCCATGCGGGATATCCAGCATCACATAGACCTCGTCTCCGAGGCTAACTTGCCTAACCGCTCTCACTATCGGGTGAGTCCAAAAGAGTACGAGATACTTCAGGGGCAGGTGGAGGAGTTGATCCACAAGGGTCTTTTGAGAGAGAGCATGAGCCCATGTGTCGTGCCAACATTGTTAACGCCTAAGGAAGGTGGGAGTTGGCGTATGTGTATCGACAGTCGGCAATTAACAAGATTACCATCAAATATCAGTTCCCAACATCGCGGTTGGATAACATGCTCGATATGATAAAAGGTACCAAGGTGTTCTCTAAACTAGATCTGAAGAGCGGGTACCATCAAATTCATATCCAACCCAATGATGAGTAGAAAATGGCATTGAGGACTAAGGAAGGGTTGTATGAGTGGCTAGTCATACCCTTCGGTTTATTGAATAAACCAATCACTTTTATGTGTTTGATGAATCAGGTGTTGAAACTGTTCATTGATCGGTTTGTTGTAGTATATTTTGATGACATTTCGATATATAGATAAGATGATACGGAGCACATGGAACATCTCAGGCAGGGGTTAAAGGTCCTGCAAGTTAACAAGTTATACCTCAACTCGAAGAAGTTCAGTTTTTTAACAAGAAGCCTATTGTTCTTAGGATTTGTTATGACGTCTAAGAGTATCCGTGTGGACGGTGAAAAAGGTGCGAGCCATTAGGGAATAGCCGATCCTAGCAAACATTCATGAAGTGAGGAGTTTCCATAGGTTTTTATCATCGATATGAATTTCAGTACAATAGTTGCACCTATTATAGATTGCATGAAAAATGGGCCATTTTAGTGGACTAATGATGCTGACAAGAGCTTTGATGAAATCACTTATCGATTGTCCACAACACCGATCTTTGTTCTTCCTAGTTTCGATAAACTATTTAAGGTTGAGTGTGACGCCTCATATATCAGAATTAAAGGAGTTTTATCACAAGAAGGTAGGCTGGTAGCCTTCTATGACGAGAAGCTCAACGAAGCCTGAAAGAAGTGGTTGACCTATGAGCTTGAGGTGTACGCAATAGTTTAAGCATTGCAACATTAGCGACATTATCTGATTGAGAGACAATTTTTTTTCTACACTGACCATCAACCCTTAAAGTTTATTAATATTAAGGCTAACATGAATTGTATGCATGCTAGATGGGTTGTGTTTTTATAGGAATTCACGTTCATTCTAAAGCACAAGTTAGAGCAGTAGAACAAGCTAGCCAATGCACTTAGTCGTCGTGCATCATTACTGGTTATAGCGAGCAATGATGTGGTCGGTTTCGACTGTCTCAAAGAGCTATATGCTGAGGATGAAGACTTCAAGGATGCATGAATGAGGTGCCAAGAGGGTCATCCCAGTGACCTACATATGCAAGCCATTTTCCTCCTTAAAGGGAATCAACTGTACATGTAACACCCTGAACTTTTCAATACCCGAGTATTGAAAGTTTTCCGAGTGTTACTATGAAATTTAATTTAGTATATACATTTGTATGTCACCAATTTAGCCTATCCTAACCTTATATCTATCCTCTAAACTGAATTTGACAATTGGGAATAATCTTCATCCATAGATCAAATCATCCGACCATTGATTTTTAAGACAAGATCATCATATATCTAACTATTCTCTCTTGTTCGTCATAACCAACCGTTCAATTAACTATTCACCTCTAGGTAAAGATATTTGACCGTCCACTTTGAGTTTGGATCACCCGATCATGGTAAACTAACTACCCAATCTCTACATCCGCTCGTACACATCAAATCGAGATGTTAATCCATTCATCTTGTTCACCACCTATGAATATGCTTAACCCACCATCAGGACTACAATTTGAGGAACTTACACATGTGAACAAGTCACTTGAATCTAACGGTATACATGTTCTGCCTCTTGATCACTCCAAAAACTCACTTGTGATCATCTGTTTACAAAACTGACCGTACGCCCACTTATATACATGATTAGAGTACTAACCGTCAAGTTTTTATATTTTTACATGTCATCTGACCATCAGTTATGTTGGTTGATATATGTACATTCCCTTAATTAATTTGGTGTATAATTATTTATTCATAATGATTTAGAGATAAGTTTTTTTGTAAAAATTACTTAGAAACATGCTTATAACCATGTGGAACCATTAGATTTCTCAAAACTCTTATATCAACAATAATTATGAAAATGTCATTAACCTAGACCCTTGAATTCTATATCACATGGGTCTCACGATCCGTTTGATGTGAAATTTTATACCATGCTTATGTGTCATAAATTAACCATACATGTCAAATTTCAGCCTTTAGATCATTGTAAAAGTGACCCAATTGACAAATCAGCCCCTTAACCATTGATTTTAGTGTCCATCGAGTGAAGAAACCTCATGGGTAGTCGTAGTAGGATATTTCCCTTCATATGAACGACTTGGATTGCCCATCATATGGAGTAAGCGTGAAATATGAAGACCCCACTTTGGTAGGCTTTTCATTAGACGCGAAGTTATCCTTTCGAAGCTTACCAACTCCTTATAAATCTAGATCTTTTGATTTCACCACTTCCTGTCGTTCATCGCAACTCAAATTTAGACCACGCTTTGGTCTCATATGACTATGAAGTTATATAAAATTTAGACCCCGATCTATGATCCTACAACGTTGAATGTTAAAGTCAATTCCTTCCTTTTGGTGCAAAAGGTGAAATATCAGATTTAGGCATTTTTCACTATTGATCAACCATCAACTTTTGTCCAACTATTTTCCTATCTTGACTACGCATTTCTCCCAAAATTGGGCCCTGATCATTAAGTGTAGACCATTAATTGAGATCAAGTTCATTTTGACACCCATTAGAAAAATTTTCAAATAGGCCAATCTAAATTTTAGATCACTAAGAAAATCATATACCCCGACTTTATTCGACGACCACGATACACTGAATGAATTAGATTTAAAGAAATATTGTCAAAAAAGGTCAAATTGGAAAAACTCAATCCAAGTGGGATGTGAAACACACCCCTTCTCACACACCCACTCCTAAGGCCTGTGCGTCCCTTGTACACTCACACACCACCTCCTAACGTCAAAGGAGGAGAGAAAGATTGTGATGACCACTACGTATGATGGACCACACACATTATGGGATGCGGGGCTTATCGGGTTTTTTATGTTCCAGATTGTGATGACCATTACTTATGATGGGCCGTACGCATTATGTTAGGCATGCATTTATGTACGTAGATTGGTTGTGCATATTGATACCACTTATAGTGGTGGAGTACAAGACATATCAGAACCCTCATATTATTCTTATGAATCTCTTGAATTACTGTTTGTTCACTCCCCAAGTGCAGGGTTGTGATGTAGTAATAAACTCGGTAAGACCGAGGTCGAATCCACAGGGACTGAAACTTGTACGTAATCTGAACCAAACTAGAACTAGAACTAGAATGAGATAAAATCTAAATTGAATTGTATTTGAGGAAAATTGTGAGATTATTATCTAAAACTTAGGAGAAATTCAGAGGAAGGGAACTAGGGATTCAGAGGATCCACTTGTAGAGATCAGGGAGATCTTATGCCTGCTTGAAAAATTATGGAATTTAAACTGAACTTATTTGATATAGTGTTTAAAAGATGAAAGGTGTATGAATTAGAATGGATTCCATCACCAAACCATGCCCAGGAGACAAAGTAAACAACAGAATTAAACTAATTACCAACCAATCAATCATGTCATGAAGGTTAGGAAGGGTACCGACATCCAACCATGTCCAGGAGACGATGGTGAACAACAGGGCTTCCTGACGTCATAAACATCAAAAAGGAGAAGAAATACATAAAGCCACCGCAGATCTATTGTAATTTCAGTCACAACAAACCATTGAAAACTAAAAATATTCCCTTAATTAAACAAAAAAAATCAACATCAGATTAATCTAAACAAAAGGTAAGCAAAGAGTTCCCATCACACTACAAGCTTCACCTCTTAGCCCTAGCTAAGAGGTTTAGCCCGTCATAAACGGGTTAAACTGATTGTAGAAAAAATAAACAGCAAATAAAAAGATAAAAATAAATAAAAATAAACTACTCTCTCGGTCCAAAACCGTCCCAAGGATGGGATTCTCCCCAGCCGTAGCTATCTTTCTCTCTCATTTCCTTTCCTTTTATAGAGTAAAGAGTCGGTGACAGCTTACGTGCGTAGCCCTTACGCACAGCAAAAAACGATGCGAAAGTTTTACGCACTGAAACCGTATGTGAGTAACACAGCTTACGCTGGTTATTTGGTGGGGGCATGATCGGGATTTTCTGAGAAATCCAAACCGTCCATTGTCTTCACCTCGAAATTTCGACCGGATATGGAAAGTTTTTGTTGTCCGTTAATGCGACCCAGGGAAGAAATCCCACTGCAACCATAACAGACGGTCCTTTTGTGCTAGCTGTCATCTGCACGTGTGCATGTTTGGTTAAACAAAGTCAACATGGATTTGAATGGTTTTCGTCCCTCTGCATGATGGACGATCTGGATCTGACTGATGGGTCCTAATGGTGGCCCACAAGGATCATCCGCATGCTCTGTTTGCAAACAGAGCTTATAGTCGTGGCTGTGATGATCGGTGGGCCCCTTTGTAGGCTTCTACGGAGAAATCCACTCCGTTCATTGTGATCCTCTCGAAAAACCAGTAAGGAATGGCTGATTTTGGATTAGATTCTGTGTGGCCCACTGATGTTTTTATTCCGCCGTCTATCCTACCTTTAACGGTGATCTATGCATGTCCACGTACATGGAAGAAAAAAGGTAAGCTTGACGAATTTTTGGCCACCCCTCTGACTGAATGGACGGTTCAGATCATCCATTTGGATGATGTGTGGGGCCCACTAGCCAAAAAAACGGTCGGACAGCGTTGGACGTTGTCTCCATGAGGAAGAAGGTCGGGTCTGCCCACTTTGACCAAAAGTTCTGGTCTGGTGCATGGCTTGAGCACCCACGTTGTACACATGCAATGCACATGTGGGTCCCAAGGTGATGTATATGAGAGATCAGCTCCGTCCAACCTGGTTTCCATATAATTTAAATGGTTGACACTAAAATTGAAGTATTTCAAGATATCAGGCGGGCCCCAGATTGACGATTTGTGGGCTGATCTGTCCGTTGGGCCACTTCCACAAAGATCCAATGGCTGATTTTTGACGTGTACGGTTAATTTATGGTCCTCAGGCCGTGTATGAAGTTTCGGACTGAACAGATGGTGGGAACCCTCTGATCTTACATTATGTACCAATTTCGGGCCACTTGAGCTTTAGTTTCTTGATTTTCTCGGGTCTCTGGCGTGTAAATTTGTTGATCTTGGTCCCCTGGGGTCCGTCCCATACTTTTGTGAAATCTGATCATTAAATCTCGACTGTTAGCATCTTTTTCAGTCCACGCTTGTAAATGTACCTTGCTTCACAAACACGATCAAATCGGGTCGTTAAATAGTACTATGTTCATAAATCTGGCCAATAACAGGGGTCTGATATGCAATATTTGACCATCAACACAACCCCCAACCAGCATTTTGCTAGTCCCAAGCAAAGTATGCGAAAAATAAATTGAGAAATATAGGACAATCTCTATGAACTCGAGTGAATTTTGAAGAATGATTCAGATATGAGAAACCTAAGATTCATGAATGTTGATTATCAATTTCTCTTGGCCTCTCATGCATGGTGAATTTCATAATCAAGTTCAAATATTAATCCATAAACTAGAATAATTCTAAACATTGAGTTCCATGGGTGTATAGTGAAATCTCGGCCTATCATCATTAAGAGATCAAATTGTCGACTTCATGATATCATTGGTAACCAACAAGAGTACTCAAGACAACCACCTAAACTAAAACTTGCCTCACAGATCAACTTTTCATTCTAACATCTTTTGATTATTTTCATTGAAAGAAACGCCAAGAAGGTGAATTAAATCATCACCTATAGGGAGCAAACCCATGGTGAAAACCGGTCGCCTAACTTTTTCAATTATCAACCATGAGGAATCAAATTTCACTTATAGGGAGCAAACCTATGGTGAAGTTTGTTCACCCAACCCTTTCCGCAGGCAGCTATCTTGTAACTGGGTATTTTCTTTTTCTTCAATTGATCATGACGGGCAATTTTTCAGGCTAGTTCCTTCCATGTTTAGTGATTACCAAGTTAATCTTTTAATATTAAACTGAAACCTCAATGTGTAAGCGAGATGTGACATGTGAAATCATGACTCAATCAATGTTTACAACTTCTAATCATGGATTAATAATTCAAACTTAACTATGAAATCTAACGGACAACTGAATCCAAGAGTAGTAAATCACCAACATTCCATATCCTGTAATTCTAAATCAAAGATGGTCGTCAAATCACTTCGAATTCACCAGAAAGTCCAGAAAAAATTTAAAAATTTTCACAATTTTTACTCAAGACGAAGAAAACATTGATTAGGTTACCTAATCTCTCACCCCCAACCTAAAAGCTACATTGTCCTCAATGTAAAAGATATGAGCGTGCAATGCACATGGGACAACTAAAGTAAATGAGAAGTGATGTGAAGATAGTACCTGGATGACGAATCGAGAAAGACTTTCCAAGAGATCGCAACATGGAATCCAATCAGTACGAGAGAGAAAGCAACACAAAACTAACAAAAATAAAATCCTACCTATACCACTTTCGCAGGTGCTCTCGATTGCATTTAGCGCATGCAACAAGCCTTTAAACCCCTAGGTTGCCCCTAGTGGACGAGTTGTAGTCTCGTGAGGGTTTGCAGTAATGTTACCCACAAACATTGAACTAACCAACTAGGAAAATTAAATGGAATGAAAAGCTGGGTTGCCTCCCAGGAGCGCTAAGTTTACTGTCTATCCTAAAACAACATAAAGGAAACTACCCTAGTCCTAAGAAAGCAGGGAAAAACTACTCAGTCATGCCGCAAGGTTCCTCTTCTGCCCAGTACCGTGATAAATTTCTCAGTAGGTCACTTAACAGGATCATCCAAAAGCCCTTTTTGCAATAGGCTTGGATGCCCTGGAGCATGACATTCCGGAGAAACTTATGTACCTCATAAAAAAATTTGTCGTTGATTCGCCTGAGGTATCCAGAGTATATACGATTCACCTGCGACAGAAAAAGTTTCGAAGTTAGTATCCCATGGTGAATCAGAGACTACAAGTAGATCAAATTGAGAAAAATTTTCAAGAAGTGGTGTGGTCTCAACACATTCCGAAGTATCAGATTTCAGTTCAATTTTTAGCTCCTCCTCCCTTAGTGGTAAATAGTGAGGATCTAGGAAGGGAGGGGCTTCAGAGTAAGGGTTCTCTCGGTCAATGCTGACTACCGAGATATCGTCTTGCAAGGCATTCTCTATGTCTCTTATCATGAGATCATTTGAGTCTGCAAAGTGTGCCAAGCAATCATCCAAAGAGTTGGAAAATTCAGTTGAGTGTGACTAATGTTTCACATTAGAGCTCGTGATGATCTGCCCAAGGAATCCATCGTCTTTGAAGGTAAACGGAGGTGTGCTCTCTTGCTCCAGCCCTGCACAGACAGATTGAGGGTCAGTGTAAGAAGCATTGATGTGCGGACTCTGCTCATTGATACTACTCAGAAGAGGCGATGAATCGTCAAAATTCGATAGTTCAGATGGTGACCTCAACTGCGTGGTTTCAAATTCCAGAGTTGTATCAAGTAACTCGTTCATCTCTCAAATTATATCATCATTCAATTTAGGGGAGTGGTCCAAACATGTCTCACAAGAGATAGAAGGTTGGTTGTAAGGAGCTCAACCACTTTTAAATAAGATATGTCAGGTGAGTGGAGTAGCTCATTATGACTGCTCACTTTGTGCACTTCTTGATCATTGACCTGGACCAAACTTGAGATTAATTCCAGAGGAACTGGGGCTGAACATTCATGATCATCATCCCAATACGCACCATCGTCTAATTCTGTGCAGTGCACACTTGGGATGGGATCGCTTTCCTCACATTCTACACCTAGAATGGGTTGAGGTTCGCATAAACTAACCTCTTCTTCATCATTGGAATCTAGTGTGTCATGTGAGTGAAGTGTGTCATCATCATTATATTTGAAAGACAGCCATATATCTT
This sequence comes from Magnolia officinalis, assembly GCA_021015155.1. Lineage (NCBI taxonomy): Eukaryota > Viridiplantae > Streptophyta > Magnoliopsida > Magnoliales > Magnoliaceae > Magnolia > Magnolia officinalis. The sequence continues at coordinate 55,894,891 of JAJHSJ010000011.1, forward strand.
CACCATTCTTTTGAATAGTCATCGAGATCGACTCATCGGGAAACTGAATTGTATGCTCATTAATGGAATCCAACTCATTCCAAATTTCAGAATTCTTCAAAAGCGAGTTGGGATCACTTTCCTCGCGTAGTATTTCTGGAATGAATTGTGGCTGGGATGACCGAGCCTCCTCTACCTTATCAAGGCGTGAATTAAGCGCTTCCAACGATTTTTGAATTTCCGCGAGATAGGCTATGCTATGTTGAATTGAATCCTGCGGGCTCTCAAAGGTAGGGGATCCAAGACAATAATCTTTATAACTTGTTGTTGGTTCATTTCCCCAATTTGGATGTTTCCACTGATTATAGTCATACGGATCATAGGTGGGAGAATTTGATGGTTGGTAGTACATATTATCACTCATAATATAATCACGCATTGTTTTCTTCTCATCTGATGGGTGATAATAGTCCTCACGCCCATAATTATGATAACCCCAACACTTACGTACTGTTTTGTTAATCTGTGGGGTGTAATTACTCTCCCGCATATGATCACGCAAGGACCTCTCAACCAGTAGATCATTATATTTCGGTTGGTTCTCGATGATAGTTTCAGAAAATTTTTGAGACATAGGTTGATTTATACCATAGTCATCATCCCAATATAGATTATTCTTCTCAGCATACTGACGTTCCCACTCGTGCATATACATGATAAAACCCTAACTCTAAATCTACAACTAAGAAAAATAAAAGAAAGGATCCTACAACAATATGGAGAGTAAAAGGAGGAGAAGTTAGAAGGAAGTTACCAGTTTAGAAGTCTATCAAAGAGTCTAGAAAACAGGAAGACAGGTTAGTTTCAAAAAAAATCAAACAGAAAAAATTAAAAAAAAAACCTAATCTTAAACTAATCCTAAAACTAGTTAATCTCAGAAAATGTAACCGTCAGTCCCCGGCAATGGCGCCAAAAACTTGTTCACTCCCCAAGTGCAGGGTTGTGATGTAGTAATAAACTCGGTAAGACCGAGGTCGAATCCACAGGGACTGAAACTTGTATGTAATCTGAAACTAACTAGAACTAGAACTAGATTGAGATATAATCTAAATTGAATTGTATTTGAGGAAAATTGTGAGATTATTATCTAAAACTTAGGAGAAATTCAGAGGAAGGGAACTAGGGATTCAGAGGATCCACTTGTAGAGATCAGGGAGATCTTATGCCTGCTTGAAAAATCATGGAATTTAAACTGAACTTATTTGATATAGTGTTTAAAAGATGAAAGGTGTATGAATTAGAATGGATTCCATCACCAAACCATGCCCAGGAGACAAAGTAAACAACAGAATTAAACTAATTACCAACCAATCAATCATGTCATGAAGGTTAGGAAGGGTACCGACATCCAACCATGTCCAGGAGACGATGGTGAACAACAGGGCTTCCTGACGTCATAAACATCAAAAAGGAGAAGAAATACTCAAAGCCACCGCAGATCAATTGTAATTTCAGTCACAACAAACCATTGAAAACTGAAAATATTCCCTTAATTAAACAAAAAAATCAACATCAGATTAATCTAAACAAAAGGCAAGCAAAAAGTTCCCATCACACTACAAGCTTCACCTCTTAGCCCTAGCTAAGAGGTTTAGCCCGTCATAAACGGGTTAAACTGATTGTAGAAAAAATAAACAGCAAATAAAAAGATAAAAATAAATAAAAATAAACTACTCTCTCGGTCCAAAACTGTCCCAAGGATGGGATTCTCCCCAGCCGTAGCTATCTTTCTCTCTCCTTTCCTTTCCTTTTATAGAGTAAAGAGTCGGTGACAGCTTGTGTACGTAGCCCTTACGCACAGCAGAAAATGATGCGAAAGTTTTACGCACTGAAACTGTACGTGAGTAACACAGCTTACGCTGGTTATTTGGTGGGGGCATGATCGGGATTTTCTGAGAAATCCAAACCGTCCATTGTCTTCACCTCAAAATTTCGACCGGATATGGACAGTTTTTGTTGTCCGTTGATGCGACCCAGGGAAGAAATCCCACTGCAACCATAACAGACGGTCCTTTTGTGCTAGCTGTCATCTGCACGTGTGCATGTTTGGTTAAACAAAGTCAACATGGATTTGAATGGTTTTCGTCCCTCTGCATGATGGACGATCTGGATCTGACTGATGGGTCCTAATGGTGGCCCACAAGGATCATCCGCAAGCTCTGTTTGTGAACAGAGCTTATGGTCGTGGCTGTGATGATCGGTGGGCCCCTTTGTAGGCTTCTACGGAGAAATCCACTCCGTTCATTGTGATCCTCTCGAAAAATCAGTAAGGAATGGCTGATTTTGGATTAGATTCTGTGTGGCCCACTGATGTTTTTATTCCACTGTCCATCCTACCTTTAACGGTGATCTATGCATGTCAACGTACATGGAAGAAAAAAGGTAAGCTTGACGAATTTTTGGCCACCCCTCTGACTGAATGGACGGTTCAGATTATCCATTTGGATGATGTGTGGGGCCCACTAGCCAAAAAAACGGTCGGACAGCGTTGGACGTTGTCTCCATGAGGAAGAAGGTCGGGTCTGCCCACTTTGACCAAAAGTTTTGGTTTGGTGCATGGCTTGAGCACCCACGTTGTACACGTGCAATGCACATGTGGGTCCCAAGGTGATGTATATGAGAGATCAGCTCCGTCCAACCTGGTTTCCATATAATTTAAATGGTTGACACTAAAATTGAAGTATTTCAAGATATCAGGCGGGCCCCAGACTGACGATTTGTGGGTTGATCTGTCCGTTGGGCCACTTCCACAAAGATCCAATGGCTGATTTTTGACGTGTACGGTTAATTTATGGTCCTCAAGCCGTGTATGAAGTTTCGGGCTGAACAGATGGTGGGAACCCTGTGATCTTGCATTATGTACCAATTTCGGGCCACTTGAGCTTTAGTTTCTTGATTTTCTCGGGTCTCTGGCGTGTAAATTTGTTGATCTTGGTCCCCTGGGGTCCGTCCCATACTTTTGTGAAATCTGATCATTAAATCTCGACTGTTAGCATCTTTTTCAGTCCACGCTTGCAAATGTACCTTGCTTCACAAACACGATCAAATCGGGTCGTTAAATAGTACTATGTTCATAAATCTGGCCAATAACAGGGGTCTGATTGCAATATTTGACCCTCAACATAACCCCCAACCAACATTTTGCTAGTCCCAAGCAAAGTATGCGAAAAATAAATTGAGAAATACAGAACAATCTCTATGAACTCGAGTGAATTTTGAAGAATGATTTAGATATGAGAAATCTAAGATTCATGAATGTTGATTATCAATTTCTCTTGGTCTCTCATGCACGGTGAATTTCATAATCAAGTTCAAATATTAATCCATAAACTAGAATAATTCTAAACATTGAGTTCCATAGGTGTATAGTGAAATCTCGGCCTATCATTATTAAGAGATCAAATTGTCGATTTCATGATATCATTGGTAACCAACAAGAGTACTCAGGACAACCACCTAAACTAAAACTTGCCTCACAGATCAACTTTTCATTCTAACATCTTTTGATTATTTTCATTGAAAGAAACGCCAAGAAGGTGAATCAAATCATCACCTATAGGGAGCAAACCCATGGTGAAAACCGGTCGCCTAACTTTTTCAATTATCAACCATGAGGAATCAAATTTCACTTATAGGGAGCAAACCTATGGTGAAGTTTGTTCACCCAACCCTTTCCGCAGGCAGCTATCTTGTAACTGGGTATTTTCTTTTTCTTCAATTGATCATGACGGGCAATTTTTCAGGCTAGTTCCTTCCATGTTTAGTGATTACCAAGTTAATCCTTCAATATTAAACTGAAACCTCAATGTGTAAGCGAGATGTGACATGTGAAATCATGACTCAATCAATGTTTACAACTTCTAATCATGGATTAATAATTCAAACTTAACTATGAAATCTAACGGACAACTGAATCCAAGAGTAGTAAATCACCAACATTCCATATCCTGTAATTCTAAATCAAAGATGGTCGTCAAATCACTTCGACTTCACCAGAAAGTCCAGAAAAAATTTAAAAATTTTCACAATTTTTACTCAAGACGAAGAAAACACTGATTAGGTTACCTAATCTCCCACCCCCAACCTAAAAGCTACATTGTCCTCAATGTAAAAGATATGAGCATGCAATGCACATGGGACAACTATAGTAAATGAGAAGTGATGTGAAGATAGTACCTGGATGACGAATCGAGAAAGACTTTCCAAGAGATCGCAACATGGAATCCAATCAGTACGAGAGAGAAAGCAACACAAAACTAACAAAAATAAAATCCTACCTATACCACTTTCGCAGGTGCTCTCGATTGCATTTAGCGTATGCAACAAGCCTTTAAACCCCTAGGTTGCCCCTAGTGGACGAGTTGTAGTCTCGTGAGGGTTTGCAGTAATGTTACCCACAAACATTGAACTAACCAACTAGGAAAATTAAATGCAATGAAAAGCTGGGTTGCCTCCCAGGAGCGCTAAGTTTACTGTCTATCCTAAAACAACATAAAGGAAACTGCCCTAGTCCTAAGAAAGCAGGAAAAAACTACTCAGTCATGCCGTAAGGTTCCTCTTCTGGCCAGTACCGTGATAAATTTCTCAGTAGGTTACTTAACAGGATCATCCAAAAGCGCTTTTTGCAATAGGCTTGGATGCCCTGGAGGAAGACATTCCAGAGAAACTTATGTACCTCATCAAAAATTTGTCGTTGATTCGCCTGAGGTATCCAGAGTATATACGATTCACCTGCGACAGAAGAAGTTTCGAAGTTAGTATCCCATGGTGAATCAGAGACTACAAGTAGATCAAATTGAGAAAAATTTTTAAGAAGTGGTGTGGTCTCAACACATTCCGAAGTATCAGACTTCGGTTCAATTTTTAGCTCCTCCTCCCTTCATGGTAAATAGTGAGGATCTGGGGAGGGATGGGCTTCAGAGTAAGGGTTCTCTCGGTCAATGATGACTACCGAGATATCGTCTTGCAAGGCATTCTCTATGTCTCTTATCATGCGATCATTTGAGTTTGCAAAGTGTGCCAAGCAATCATTCAAAGAGTTGGGAAATTCAGTTGAGTGTGACTTATGTTTCACATTAGAGCTCGTGATGATCTGCCCAAGGAATCCATCGTCTTTGAAGGTAAACGGAGGTGTGCTCTCTTGCTCCAGCCCTGCACAGACAGATTGAGGGTCAGTGTAAGAAGCATTGATGTGCGGACTCTGCTCATTGATACTACTCAGAAGAGGCGATGAATCGTCAAAATTCGATAGTTCAGATGGTGACCTCAACTGCGTGGTTTCAAATTCGAGAGTTGTATCAAGTAACTCGTTCATCTCTCGAATTATATCATCATTCAATTTAGGGGAGTGGTCCAAACATGTCTCACAAGAGATAGAAGGATTGGTTGTAAGGAGCTCATCCACTTTTAAATAAGATATGTCAGGTGAGTGGAGTAGCTCATTATGACTGCTCACTTCATGCACTTCTTGATCATTGACCTGGACCAAACTTGAGATTAATTCCAGGGGAACTGGGGTTGAACATTCATGATCATCATCCCAATACGCATCATCGTCTAATCTGTGTAGTGCGCACTTGGGATGGGATCGCTTTCCTCACATTCTACACCTAGAATGGGTTGAGTTCGCATAAACTAAACTACCTCTCTCATCATTGGAATCTAGTGTGCCATGTGAGTGAAGTGTGTCATCATCATTATATGTTGAAAGACAGCCATGTATCTTCACCATTCTTTTGAACAGTCATCGAGATCGACTCATCGGGAAACTGAACTGTATGCTCATTAATGGAATCCAACTCATTCCAAATTTCAGAATTCTTCAAAAGCGAGTTGGGATCACTTTCCTCGCGTAGTATTTCTGGAATGAATTATGGCTGGGATGACCGAGCCTCCTCTACCTTATCAAGGCGTGAATTAAGCGCTTCCAACAATTTTTGAATTTCCGCGAGATAGGCTATGCTATGTTGAATTGAATCCTGCGGGCTCTGAAAGGTAGGGGATCCAAGACAATAATCTTTATAACTTGTTGTTGGTTCATTTCCCCAATTTGGATGTTTCCACTGATTATAGTCATACGGATCATAGGTGGGAGAATTCACTACAGAAAAATGGGCAAAGGCTACGGACTAAATCCGTAGCCATAGACCTATGCTACGGATTTAGTCCGTAGCACGACCGTAGTCGTAGGTGCCATAACAATAGGTCTGGAACCTATAGCCGGATTTAATCCGTAGCTATAGGTCAAAAGGCCACGGATTTAATCCGTAGCAATTATGTCCGTAGTTATAGGTCGCAACAGCTACGGATTAATCACCACCCGCTACGTTTTAATCCGTAGCTATATCTGGCAACTGCTACGGATCAAAGCCGTAGCAATTATATCCGTAGCTGTAGGTTACCATAGCTACGGACACTACCAGAAAAATGGACAAAGGCTACGGATTAAATCCGTAGCAATAGATATATGGCTACGGATCTAGGCCGTAGCACTATCTTAGTCGTAGGCCCCGAAACAATAGGTTTGGAACCTATAGCTATGGATTTAATCCGTAGCAATAACTACCAGAAACTGGCAAAGCTACAGACCAAATCTGTACCAGAGATCTATGGCTACGGTTTTAGTCCGTAGCACTTTCGTACTCATTGGCGCGATGCAACCTATGGCTACAGATTTATCCGTAGCTATTATTCCAATAGCTACGGTTATAATCCGTAGCAAATATTATAGTTCTTACTAATATGCCAATTTAAGGCTACACCTGTCAGATTAGTGGCTACAGTCAGTATCCGTAGCTATTTTGGACATTAAAAAATTTTATATTATCATTTGTTCATTCAATTACCACCTGTACAATCATTCATTCATTCAATTACAATCCTTCATTCATCAATTACAATTACAATCCTTCATTCAATCATTACATTACAATCAATTTACAATCCTTCATTCAATCATTACAATTACATTACATCCTTCATTCAATCAATTACAATTACAATCAATTACAATCCAATTCATTCAATCAATTACGATTACAATTACAATTACAATAATACTGAAATACAGTCTTTTGGCTTCATTAGAGAAATTAATGTGCTTGCACTTCAGCATGAAATTTCAACAGCTTCGTATATTCCATCATCCTACAAACAGTCATGTCACTCATAAATTAGAATACCCATTGGAGAAAAGAAAGACAAAGTAAAAGAAGTGCATCATGTATAACCATTTTTTTTCTTAATAATTAAAAAAAAAACTTAAAGAGGAATGAAATTAACACAAAAAAATGGTCTCATCATATGAGTTATAGGTTAAGGTTTAGGTTTAGGTTTAGGTTTTAGGTTTAGGTTTAGGTTATAGGTTTTGGGATTTGAGAATGAGTTTGGGTTTAGGTTTATGGTTTTTGGTTATAGGTTTTGGGATTTGAGAATGGGCTCGGGTTTAGGTTATAAGTTTTAGTTTAGGTTATAGGTTTTGGTTTAGTTTAGGTTTTTTGGATTTGAGAATGGTTTCGGGTTTAGGTTATAGGTTTAGGTTATAGATTTTGGGATTTGAGAATGGGTTCGGGTTTAGGTTATAGGTTTTGGTTTTGGTTTTGGTTGTAGGTTTTGGTTAAAGTTTAGGTTTTTGGATTTGAGAATGGGTTCGGGTTTAGGTTATAGGTTTTGGTTTTGGTTTAGGTTATAGGTCTTGGTTAAGGTTTAGGTTTTTGGATTTGAGAATGGTTTCGCGTTTAAGTTATAGGTTTTGGCTTTGGTTTAGGTTATAGGTTATGGGATTTGAGAATGGGTTCGGGTTTAGGTTATAGCTTTGGTTTAGGTTATAGGTTTTGGTTTAGGTTTAGGTTTAGGTTATAGGTTTTCAGATTTGAAGAATAGGTTCGGGTTTAGGTTATAGGTTTTGGTTTTGGTTTAGGTTATAGGTTTTGGGATTTGAGAATGGGTTCGGGTTTAGGTTATAGGTTATGGTTTTGGTTTAGGCTTAGGTTTAGGTTTTCTGGGATTTGAGAATGGGTTCGGGATTAGGTTATAGGTTTTGGTTAAGGTTTAGGTTTAGGTTTTGGATTTGAGATGGGTTCGGGTTTAGGTTTTGATTTAGGTTTAGGTTATAGGTTTTGATTTAGATTTGAGTTTAGGTTATAGGTTTTTTTTTTTTTTCGTTTTTTTTTTTTTTGGTTTAGGTTATAGGTTTTGGTTTAGGTTAAGGTTTTGGTTTTTGGATTTGAGATGGTTTGGGGTTTAGGTTATAGGTTTTTTGTTTTGGTTATAGGTTTTTTTTTAAATTAAGTTTTTGAATTTGAGAATGGTTTCGGTTTAGGTTATAGGTTTTGGTTTAGGTTTAGGTTATAGGTCTTGGTTAAGGTTTAGGTTTTTGGATTTGAGAATGGTTTCGCGTTTAAGTTATAGGTTTTGGCTTTGGTTTAGGTTATAGGTTATGGGATTTGAGAATGGTTCGGGTTTAGGTTTATAGTCTTTGGTTTAGGTTATAGGTTTTGGTTTAGGTTTAGGTTAAGGTTTAGGTTTAGGTTATAGGTTTTTCGGATTTGAGAATGGGTTCGGGTTTAGGTTATAGGTTTTGGTTTTGGTTTAGGTTATAGGTTTTGAGATTTGAGAATGGGTTCGGGTTTAGGTTATAGGTTATGGTTTTGGTTTAGGCTTAGGTTTATTTTTTTGGGATTTGAGAATGGGTTCGGGATTAGGTTATAGGTTTTGGTTAAGGTTAGGTTTTTTTGGATTTGGAATGGGTTCGGGTTTAGGTTTAGGTTTTGGTTTAGGTTAAGGTTTAGGTTTTTGGATTTGAGAATGGGTTCGGGTTTAGGTTTTGATTTAGGTTTAGGTTATAGGTTTTGGTTTAGGGATTTGAGTTTAAGTTATAGGTTTTGGTTTAGGTTATAGGTTTTGGTTTAGATTAAGGTTTAGGTTTTTGGATTTAAGTATGGGTTCGGGTTTTATGTTATAGGTTTTGGTTTTTGGTTTTGGTTTAGGTTATAGGTTTTGGGATTTGAGAATGGGCTCGGGTTTAGGTTCAGTTTTGGTTAAGGTTTAGGTTTAAGGTTTAGGTTTAGGTTTAGGTTATAGGTTTTTTGGGATTTGAGAATAGGTTCGGGATTAGGTTATAAGTTTTGGTTTTGGTTTAGGTTATAGGTTTTGGGATTTGAGAATGGATTCGGGTTTAGGTTATAGGTTTTGGTTTTGGTTTTGGTTGTAGGTTTTGGTTAAAGTTTAGGTTTTTGGATTTGAGAATGGGTTCGGTTTTAGGTTATAGGTTTTGGTTTGGTTTAGGTTATAGGTCTTGGTTAAGGTTTAGGTTTTTTGGATTTGAGAATGGTTTTCGTGTTTAAGTTATAGGTTTTGGCTTTGGTTTAGGTTATATGTTATGGGATTTGAGAATGGGTTCGGGTTTAGGTTATAGGCTTTGGTTTAGGTTATAGGTTTTGGTTTTAGGTTTAGGTTTAGGTTATAGGTTTTCGGATTTGAGAATAGGTTCGGGTTTAGGTTATAGGTTTTGGTTTTGGTTTAGGTTATAGGTTTTGGGATTTGAGAATAGGTTCGGGTTTAGGTTATAGGTTATGGTTTTGGTTTAGGCTTAGGTTTAGGTTTTTTGGGATTTGAGAATGGGTTCAGGATTAGGTTATAGGTTTTGGTTTGGTTTAGGTTATAGGTTTTGGTTAAGGTTTAGGTTATAGGTTTTGGTTAAGGTTTAGGTTTTTGGATTTGAGAATGGGTTCGGGTTTAGGTTATAGGTTTTGGTTTAGGTTAAGGTTTAGGTTTTTGGATTTGAGAATGGGTTCGGGTTTAGGTTTTGATTTAGGTTTAGGTTATAGGTTTTGATTTAGGGATTTGAGTTTAGGTTATAGGTTTTGGTTTAGGTTATAGGTTTTGGGTTAGGTTTAGGTTTAGGTTTTTGGATTTGAGAATAGGTTTGGGTTTAGGTTATAGGTTTTGGTTTTGGTTTAGGTTATAGGTTTTGGTTTAGGTTTAGGTTAAGGTTTAGGTTTAGGTTTTTGGATTTGAGAATGGGTTATGGTTTAGGTTTAGGAATCGGGTTCATGTTCGGGATTGGGTTTAAGTCTTGGTTTTCAAGTTTAGGTTTAGGGTTTAGGGTTAATTAGGTTATAGTTTTGGTTTTGGTTTAGGTTATAGGTTTTGATTTAGGTTTAGGTTAGGTTTAGGTTATAGGTTTTAGTTTAGGTTAAGGTTTAGGTTTTTCGATTTGAGAATGGGTTCGGGTTTAGGTTTTGATTTAGGTTAAGGTTTAGGTTTTCGGTTTTAGGTTATAGGTTTTGGTTTAGGGATTTGAGTTTAGGTTTTAGGTTTTGGTTTAGGGATTTGAGTTTAGGTTATAGTTTTGGTTTTGGGAATTGAGAATGGGTTCGGGTTTAGGTTATAGGTTTTGGTTTAGGTTAAGGTCTAGGTTTTTGGATTTGAGAATGGGTTCGGGTTTAGGTTTTGATTTAGGTTAAGGTTTAGGTTTTCGAGTTTAGGTTATAGGTTTTGGTTTAGGGATTTGAGTTTAGGTTATAGGTTTTGGTTTAGGGATTTGAGTTTAGGGTATAGGTTTTGATTTAGGTATATGTTTATGGGATTTGAGAATGGGTTCGGGTTTAGGGATTTGAGTTTAGGTTATAGGTTAAGGTTTTAGGGATTTGAGTTTAGGTTATAGGTTTTGGTTTAGGTTATTGGTTTTGGTTTAGTTTAGGTTTAGGTTATTGGATTTGAGAATGGGTTCGGGTTTAGGTTATAGGTTTTGGTTAAGGTTTAGATTTTTGGATTTGAGAATGTGTTCGGGTAGAGGTTATAGGTTTTGGTTTTAGTTTAGGTTTAGGTTATAGATTTTTGGATTTGAGAATGGGTTATGGTTTAGGTTTAGGAAATCGGGTTCAGGTTCAAGATTGGGTTTAAGTTTGGGTTTTCAAGTTAAGGTTTAGGTTTAGGTTAGGGAGTTGAGATTAGGATTAGGTGTAGGTTTAGCTTTAGGGAATTGAGTTTAGGTTATAGGTTTAGGTTTCGGTTTAGGTTAGGGGTTTTGATTTAGGTTATAGGTTATAGGTTATAGGTTTTGGTTATAGGTTATAGGATTTGAGAATGGGTTCGGGTGTGGTCCCTGCAAATACAAATATAATACGAATATAAACATGGCCTGTCCGAATGGCCAGGCCCTTCCAATGCCGTCCATAGGAAATGGACAACTTCATCATGGTCATAACAGCGGTTCCCACCTTCCAGGGACCCCCGCTCTTCCAGATAGCTCCGACGCACATCCGGGTCTGCTCCATTAATCTCGAGCAAATACATAAACACGGCCTGTCCAAATGGCCAGGCCCCTCCAATGCCGTCCATAGGAAATGGACAGCTTCATCATGGTCATAACAACGGTTCCCACCTTCCAGGGACCCCCGCTCTTCCGGATAGCTCCGACGCACATCCGGGTCTGCTCCATTAATCTCGAGCAAATACATAAACACGGCCTGTCCAAATGCCACCAGGCCCCTCCAATGCCGTCCATAGGAAATGGACAGCTTCATCACGGTCATAACAGCGGTTCCCACCTTCCAGGGACCCCCGCTCAAAATCCGGATAGCTCCGACGCACATCCGGATCTGCTTCATCAATTTTGAGATAATATATAAACATGGGCCTGTCCAAATGGCCAGGCCACTTCATCAATGTATCATATAGTATGAAGGAAAGAAGACTCACTAATTTAGCTAGCAAGGAGAGAAAGTGTGAGTGCTTGGAATGTCGCCCTTTCTTTGAATAATGGATGCATATTCCACAATGCAATCTGAGAATGAGTAAGTTTTTTAGTTTCTTCAAAAATGCATATGGGCACAGATTTACAAATAAAGATTTTAAAGATTGTAAAACAGAGTAAATGATTATATTAACTTCCAAGTATCGATTAAGAAGAAAAATGTAAATGATGATGGGAAAGAAATCTCGATATATTAAATTATTGAAGGACAATAAGACATACCAAGACTACGGGTGCCCAGAGCAAGATAACTGCACCAATGTTGTACCTAGCTGCATTGACAGAACAAAAAAATTATACGAATGATATGACAAAAAGCCAGAATATCATGGACCAAGAGGAAGATGAGTACCCTCAAGAAAAAACTCATGCCAAGCATATTTAATGCGACGAACTTTCATTATGTCTTTGGTTGGCTTCACCAAAGGTTTTATCTGCACTAGCAAGACATATTCAAAGAAGGTACAGTACAGACGTGATCACGTGACTTCAAAGCTTTTGGGATGTTGCTAAAATAATGATAATAATAATAATAATAAATAAATAAATAAATCCTTGCGTTTGGATATTCAACAAAATGGGTTAGAATGAATTCATTTGCCTAATTCATGGAAACCTTGCGTTTGGATATTTCACAAAATTGAATTGTAATAATTCAATTCAGTTCAATAAACTCAGATTTCTAAGAAGGATTTAATGGTTTAAAATCCATGGTTTTCTGGAAAAGGTCCATTTCTTGGACGTCAAATTCAACGGGGAAAGTAAGATGGTTAATATTACTTTTCACAGTGCAAAGTTTCAGTTATGTCTCTTCTTTACCTTCCATTTTCTTCTTAACAAGAAAATCCATATTTACTAATATTCCCATTTTTCTATTTTTCAGTTATGTCTCTTATTAATGTTCTCTGTTTGATTTCAGGAATGCCCATCTGTAGAAGATCATGACGTTCAAATTGGAAGGGGTTCTGTTTATTTGTATGAGAGATTCAATGCATACGTCTGCAAGTTACCGCCAGTAAACATGTTCTCATAAGTAGTAATTGACAGAGGGCCAATGATAGAATGGAACTAGTTTCTATTAAAGGTTTGGATTGCCTTTCTGTTTACCATGTCATGATACGGACTGTTCATCTAGAGGTACCACTGTAAATGGCCCGACATGGCAAAAATATCAGGAAACAGGGATGCACCCTCCATTAGAAGGTGAACTAGAAACTATCTTTCTGGAGCATCATTTCTAACAGAGTATGGACAATGTCATCTCTGCTGAGTAAGTCTTTTGATGCAGCTTATCCACGGTGGAACCTAGATGAACAGTCTAGTTAATCATGTGGTGATGTGGAATGTGCAAGCCTTCTGGCAATTTCTCTTTTATAAGGACATCAGTTGAGAATGAAAATCTATCGACACACTTAAATCAAATTATCAGAACGACTTGTCTATTGAAGAGTGGAAGCTGGTAGTGAAACTGAAGACTCTCTTCAAGATACAGTAAGCTAGAAAAGAAAAGAAAAAGAAAAAAGGAAAAACAAGAAAAGGAAAGGAAAAAAGCAAAAAGCAGAGTGAAGAATAATTACAATCTGAAGTATTGATGAATAGGACCTGCACAAGAAACAATATATTAAGCAATATAAGGAAAATAGAAGATATAACTTTGAAATGAGACCAAGAGACTAGTTAGGAATCACTACATAGCTTTAATGCTAAGCTATGCTACATAGTGTAAGCTACACGCTACACAACATAGCTATTTAAAACACTGATCCCAACTAACTGGGGTTGGCTACATGAATTCTTCTCCCACCATCATCTGATGCTACAATGGAAATCATCATGGAAGATGCAGATTGTTTTTCCAAGTCAAGTCTAATACAGTTTCAGATGTTCCACATAAATTTAAGCATCTGATTTACAAATTAAGGAGACCCATTTCCCATTGTGAAGGCCCCACACTCCCACTGATGATGCTGACAAACCTAGCAGGTCATCTGCATTCATAAATTCAAAATGATAATCCATTGAGCATCAACATACATCAAAAGAAAATAAAAAGAAAAGCAAAAACAGAAACAAATTCACTGCCAGTTGACATAGACTTGCAATACACTTCAAATCTTATTATCAATGTCACTACAAGGAAGCTAACCCTGCAAAAGCATTGAACATGATAACTGTTGTTGTCAACTTGCCATTATCACTATTGCCAAACAATCAAGATGCATTAATCAACAGCTAATGCCTTCTTATTTACTTGGATGCTATTACATCTAGAATTATGATCCATAATGAAATGCCCTTAAATGATGATCTTCAAGTGTAGTGATTTGATTAAATACTCCAAGATGGTCAAATGATCCAACACTAATTTGCTAAAAAAAAAAAAAAAAAATCCATAGCCTTCGAATTTCTTGGGAATAGAAGTTGTATGTGGAGCACGTTCAAGCAGCAGAGCTTTCAGACATGGAATTGTACTTTGGTCATAAACTGACAGTGTTATACACGATCTCCAAAAGATTAAATTTTTTAAGGTGCCTGATGTTTTTAATATTCAAATTCTTTTTTAATATACAATTTGAACAAGTCAGCAGCACTGGATGCTTGGAATGTTTGCTGGAAAATTGACCTAATGAAGTCAATTACAACAAAATCATATACTACCCGTGTCCTGACTTCAAGCAACACAATCACAGAAACCATCCAAATGTTTAGATTGTTGTTAACTCACGATCTGTTTGAAGAGTTCCACAACGCTGCATTGATTTCAATCAGATTCACTTGCCCTTTTTTATTCCCATCCAACCAGAATGCTCCAGTTGGTAAATTCTTATCCTCAGTTGAGATGTGTACATGAACCACATGAGTGGGTGCAATATATTTCACATCTCCACCAAAAGATCATATCCAACACCTTCAAAAGTATAAGCAGATGTTATACGACTGTTTTAGTAGCAAGATTTTCATAATAATAAGATAACTTCCTTTTTATGAAAAGCCAAAGCAAAGATTTCACATGTTCTATTATAAATTTCTTATGTGAAATGTAATTTGCAAAATCAAGCAAGAAAAAAACAACTGTCCCAGCTGAATAAACCTTTCACCCATCCGGCTATATTAATAACCAGAGGCAACTGAGTATTCCCAGGAAGCTCATACTCATTAGACTGATAGAACTTCATACGAAAGTAATTGGAAAGGTGGAAGATATTGTTTAAGTAAGTTTCTGGATCCCTTTTTGAAGAAGTATCACCAAAGAAAAGACACCTAAAAGAAATAAAATATTCAGCAGTTAGACAGGAAGATCTCTGGCAGGTATGATCAAACTGAAAAATTCAGGCATGAAGAATTGATTGCATCAAAATTGGAACAGTGATCGTCATTGTTGGTGTGACTGAACTGAAAACATTGAGGCTTGTAGCAGCTCCTAGATTATTTGGGCTGCTGCCACAGCCTACTTGGTTACTGCTAAAGCAGCTGGATGCTCAACCAGCTGTTCCATCCATTTCTCAAAGCTTTGCTACCTGTTCTGTTTTATTGGGTGTATGTGCAGGTGCTCCCAAGCAATAGCCCACACCAAACAGTACAAATTGGCTCTGGTTGCTAACTGCGTGTGCTAGCTGTAGGACTTCATGCTGCAACCATGCAAAGGGCTCTCCCAAAGCAAAAAAAAAAAAAAAAAAAAAACTGTTGAGCATCTGCAAACATTGCATGGCCTTCTGCTGAACCGCGTGCATTGATCCTACATATGGATATGTTTTTTTTAAAACAATGATAACAAAATTTATTTAAAGAAATGCCAAAGGCCAAAGAACACAAAAAAGACAAAGCAAAGATAAGAAAAAACAGAATGTCAGAATTTTACAACTCTAGCCATCCTACATATGCATATGTTATGATCCATTCAGACAAACAGAGTACTAATCCATGTCTGAAAATTGCAAAAAGATAAAGAATACAATAACATCTATATGTATATATTTATATTATAACAGGCCCATGAGAAAACTACAGAAATTCAAAGACCAGTGACAAAAAATAAAATTAAAGTGAGAACAGGTGACTACAAACACACAGTAAAAAAAGACACCCACCTCACAAATCTCCACGAATTCATCGACTGACTTAAAGAAAATGAATAAAAATATAAAGACATTGAATAGAAAGAAAATGATTATAGTTAGTCCTTCAAATTAACAACCAAGCACTTAAGATCATCCAGCTGGTGAAATTTTGAGCTGTGGCCCGCCAGGAAAAACTACCACTACCCCACGTGTCATATATTTTATAGGATCACATATGATCACCATGAGTCATGACTCATGACTTCATCATTGAGAAAGAAAAATGAAAGGCAATCAATTGCAGAGAGAAACAAACGTCCAACTCTATTAAAAAAATGGAGGCCGCACCTAATCTACTCCATTTCGCGGGGCGCGGATTAGCTACTGACATGCTGAGTAGTGAGACTAGTTACTAAAGTGATGACAGCAAGTTCCATGGGCCCCACCATGATATATGTGTTTTTTTATCCACACCTTCCATCCATTTGGAAAGATCATTTTAGGGAAATATCCAAAGAACAAGTTAAATCGAAAGCTCTAGTGGACCCCAACATTGTAAACTGTGGGACAGTGACACCCACCATTAAAAACTTCTAAAGGCCACAAAAGTTTTAGATCAAGTTGATATTTGTGTTTTCCCCTTACTTCATGTCTTTTTTTAACTTTTTAATAGATTGGATTTCAAATAAACATTATGATGGGCCTTAGGATAGTTTCCACGGTGGGAATCACTCTCCCCACTGTTTTCTTTGGTGGGAACCAAGAAAAGACAAATATCAGCTTGATTCAAAACTCGTGTCCTATTAACAATCAATCACCACTTTTTCCTATGGTATGGTCCACCTGATAATTGGATCTGCTTCATTTTTTGGATCATGCACAAAAATGATCTGAAAAAAGGATGACAGCGTGGATACAGAATAGATACATCCAGGTGGGCCCCACATTAAGGACTGCACCGTCTTGGGTGAGGCTAGGGTCTCTCCTAATCCACTCCCAAGCAGGTCTGGCCAGTTGCACAGAACCACCTACAAAAATGGGTCAAGGTCGAGTCCAGGTTATAAAATAATGGTCTTCTTTGTGCTTTGCTTATCATTTATTAATTGCTTCTTGATTGCAATTGAGATCTGTTGATCTAACAACACGATCATCTGATCTGCAATATAAAAACCAAAGCACTCCTACCATCTACCTTTCTTTACACTTCATTTAAACTCAAAAATAACTTCTTTTTTCTTATTTGAACTCCCTAAGATTATACATAACATTCTAGAATCCTAAACAAGAACCCATGGTTATTCCTAAGCTTGCCATCTAACATGCAATATACCATGCAGGGGAAATCAAAAGAAACAGAAACAGGGGTATACTACCAATGCAGGGGAAATCAAAAGAAATAAAAACAGGGGTATACATATGGGCTCATGCCATTATCATCCTCCTCATTTTCTATCATCCAAACAGAAGAATTTCTTCAGGAAATTCAAAATAAAATTCTTTCCAAAGGTGTTAGCTATCAAATATGACGGTATTCATCGAAGTATTATATGAAAATATCTACTTTATAAGGTTGTGTTTAGTCACACCAAATATCACGAAATTAGATTCATGATAGTTGGTGCAACCAAAGATTCCACTTTGAAAATTTCTTCAAAATTTTCATATACCCATTTGCTGATATAACAGATTTCTCTCACTAAAGTGATTTGTGAAAGCTGAGCATATAAACAGACTCCATCAATCAATCTAAAATAAAGAGAATAAGAGAAAATAGGCATCGAATCAACCTACCCAGTAGCTTCATGGCCAAAGATGCAAGGAAATAATGGCACCTGACCCTGAAATCCGGAGCAGAAAAATCTTAGACCCAAGAAAACATTAACAAAAAATGCAAATTCATATTATGGGCA
The DNA here is from genome assembly GCA_021015155.1 of Magnolia officinalis. Taxonomy (NCBI): domain Eukaryota; kingdom Viridiplantae; phylum Streptophyta; class Magnoliopsida; order Magnoliales; family Magnoliaceae; genus Magnolia; species Magnolia officinalis. The sequence continues at coordinate 55,912,656 of JAJHSJ010000011.1, forward strand.
ACTTCGTGAACTAAACAAAACAGAATTACAAAGAAAAAAAAACTACTACTTTTGGGTTTTACGTGGAGAGAGAGAGAGAGAGAGAGAGAGAGAGAGAGAGAGAGAGAGAGAGAGAGAGAGCATTCAAATAATAGTGGGTTTTATCAATCTCTCACTTCTTTCAGAAAAGATTAAGAAATAATAAATCTTTTTCTATTTGATCCTCAAGCTATGACCTCAGTGCAAATAAAAAAAATAGTCTACCAAAGGGTATATCCATGTAGAGACAGAAAATCCAACTTCAATGAAAATCAAAAGAACTTATTATTATTATTTTAAAACAATGTTTTTTGGTACCTTTGCCTCCCAGAAATATAGATCAGTGTGGCAAAGGCAGGTGTACTTGATCTTGATCCTCACTTCCATGGCCTGGGGTGGGTCCACCTCCACCTCCTCTATCACCAGAGGCTTCCCTGCTTCCCATGCTACAGCAGCTGTACCCAAAATCCACATCCATTTACCACAAAGATAAGAGAAAAACACACACAGAAATTACAACATGGAAGGAAGAAAAACGATAAGTTTTTTTTTTTTTTTTTTCCTTCTGGAAAAAGAGAAAAAACGATACACTGGCAATGGTTTATACCTAAGCAGCGAATAACAGCACCTGCTGTCGTAGACGTTTTATGGTAAGGAGACTGCAACCAGAAGAAAATGAAATCTAACAAAACAATTGATTTTTGTGACGAAGAAGAGAATGAAACAATGTTTTTATTACAATTAAAAATATATATATATATAAATAAACAAAAGAAAGGCTTCGAGTAAAATAGTTGATCTGGCAGCAGCACCAGTTTCCACGTAAGCTGTTTTTCGGACCCGTCTTTGCCTGAAGGGAGCCATTTCCCTTTTTCCGGACCTCTTGGGCTACCTTCTTTGATTCCTTCAAGTAGGCCTTAAGAAGAGGCACAGGAGGGAACTCCCCCACAACATTGAAGGCATATGCATAGTTAACAGCATCAAGCTGCTTCCCATTGCTTATTAGTTTCCTAATAAGATCTGTCACAAGCAAAAAAGCTTCCCAGTGTCATCAGATGACCATGAGGGGAAAAACAACAAAATAGTGTTTTACTAACACACTAACATCCACAAAGGACTGGATGTTTCAAACCAACTAATCAAACATATTGGAAATTAACGAAACATAAACTATATTATGAGCTTTACAATCAATAAATTCAAAGGCTTCAGAATTGCAGAATAACAGCAAGGCTTCAAAAGCCATTCAGTCCCGAAAGATGGTGTTTTGGTAATTGGATATCATCACCGGCCAACAGAACCAAGCTCTAAAGAGTGTTCAAACCGATCAATCAAGTCTTTTATTGGGAAAATAAAATACTTAAGAAAAGCATTACAATCAATCAATTCATAGGCCTCAGAATTGCAGAATAACAGCAAGGCTTCAATGCCATTCAGTCCCGAAAGATGGTATTTTGGTAAACAGATATCATCACTGGCCGACAGCTAAAAGCTTACAAAGGTCAAGCTCTAGCCAGGATTTAATATCACATGACTAAAAATATATTTTATACGACCTCAAAGCATAATTAAATGCTGAGAAAGAACAAATGCCACAAAGGATTTTATGGTTTTAGTCAGTGCATAAATATGATTTTTTTTTTTAAAATCTCCTGATAAAATCACAAGATTTTGAAAAACTCACCAGAAGTTAAATATTGCATTCTTATACAAATATATTAATATATATTTACATTTTAGATGTATAATATATACTCTTAAAATATTGTCCACTAAGACACCATTTTTATGTGACGTTTACAAAGGAATATACAAACATTGGATGTCTGCTCCATTATGTGACGTTTACAAAGGAATATACAAACATTTTCAATTCAATGTCATTCCCGTTAGAAAATGCTGAATACATAATCACACAAAACCTACATATCTCAAAACAAACAAATAGGAAATAGAAAAAGAAAAGCAGCTCAAAGAACAAAGATCTGAATTAAGATCCAAAGCTCAATTTTTCCTGTAAACAAAACATCAAGAGCTAAAGAAAAATAAGAAAGGAAAAGAACGGAGAGAAAACTCACAAATTAGATCTCCAAAACCTGAAACTGAGTTCGGAGAAAACCTCGCAGAACCTGAAAGGATGATTATATAAGAAGATGAATTTAGGACTTTGAAAAAGTAATTTTTTTTGAGATTGTATTCAAATATAAAAAAGTCAAATGTCATGATCATTCGTGAAGCATGAATAAAGATTATAACTTGTATAAGATAATAATGAGAACATGAATGGTTCATAAGATCATTTTAGAAATAAAAATAAAAAATGAGTGAACACCTACTATCCAAAATTCCTAGCCAATAAAGCTATAAAAGCTAGATTTCTTTGCACAAGTCACAGATATTGAGAGATATAAGTAACTGCCAGAAATTTTTATTTTTATTTTTATTTTTTTTTTTTAAAAAAGACATATATCATGACAATATTAACTTTTTCGTGCATGTTTGGATGTACTATCAAATTGAACTGCAATTACACAGTCCCATGAAGTGGAAATAACCAGATTGTAGTTACCTTCCTTAGCATTCATGTTGAGGGTCCAAATTGCAGTTGTGATACCTCTAATTTGACTTATTTTCCTAGTTAATCTTGATTTTGGCTCTTCTATGAACTCCTTCCTAACTTACACTTTGTTTCTAAAAAAACTCAATGACGTGATTTACTTCAAAAAAGAAAAATAAAAAATGGGCATGACATCTTACAGTTGACGAATTTCTGCCTGGTTTCACCATTAGCAGCAATACTCTGCCACATAGAAACTACTAAATCACCGAAGACCAAGACGAAGACCAAGAACAGGCAGTTGAACAAATTTAAAAAAAAAACAAATTGAAGGAGTTCTACCTGGAAAAGGGTGAGAACATTGGCAACACGTTTGGAAGCTCTTATGTTAAGAGTCCCGTCTACCATCTTTCTATAGAATTCCACCACCTCCTGTTCCGAGATACCAAAAACCTTTGCTTAAGAAAAATTCATGCTGCACACAAATACAGAATGAAAATGACAAGCAAAAGATACACAGAACCTGCATCAAGATGGTCATTGTAACACAGGAATTGAACAACAAGAATCCAGCCCTGTAGTAGTTGTCTGGATCTTCTTCCCTTCTCTGCCACCAAGAAAAACCCAAATTGAGAGAACCCCGATCACTAAAATCCTATTCACTAAAAACCCAAATGGCATCTTTTTCTATCAGGTGACCTAAATCATTCATATGGTGACCCGACCAAAATCAATCCCCCTAGACATGGGGCTTGCAAATGAGTGGTTGAGAAAAGATACAGCCATTGAGTCATACTAAATGGGAAAGTTTCACCAATATCATGTTTTGATTATCCGAGAGGAGATTTCGGGGCATGGCACATTTGTAATGTGGCCCACCATATGGATGGTTTGTATTACCAAAAGGCTAAATAATAAAAACTCAAGTCATGAAATCCAACTGCAAATATTGAAAAAGGAAATAGTAAAACCCCAATCATTCAAATGAAGAAAATAGGAACCAGGAAAAATACCCCAAATCAATAGAGCCCAAGATTTCTGATTCAGGAAGAATGAAATCATCCAAAAAAAAAAAAAAACTGACTCAAATCAAGTAAATATCTAAAAACCTAGAAAACCCTAAAACCACATCCATTAGAAGAAGAAATAAGATCATTCTAGACCAGATAACTAAATTTGAAAACAGAGAAACCCAAATTAGACAACCTCTAAACTCCTAGAAAACCTCATCCATTTAGGTTTTGTTTGGTGGAAAATTGGATCCAATACCACAGTCGTATGTGTTTGTAGTCAAACCAGAATGCGTAATATTTACGACATCGGTAAAATCCCATTCCACCAAACGCGCCCCAACACCCAAACAGTCTTGTTAGGGAGATCTCACTACACTAGGCTAAACTCAACTGGCAACCATTGAAAATCAGTAAAACCCAGATTTACAAAAAAAAAAAAAATTAAAAAAAAAAAAAAAAAAAAACAAAAAACCCAAATCAAGAAGAAATCTAAAAATGAGGAAAACCCAAGAAAAGGGATCATGCCAGATAATTAGAACTCATTGTGTGTGTGTGTGTGTGTGTGTGTATACATACAAACATCACAATCATCTTCCAGAATGTGTGTGCAAAAGCCCAGATTTAGAGACGACCACCAAAAACTCCCCAATAACCCGGAAACATGGGCATATGGAATATAATTCACAAAATATCTCAATGGAGGATATGTGCAAACACAATGTCAAAGACTCAATCCAAGAAAGCTCATAAAACTCAATCTAAACACTTCTTGCTAGTGAAAGCATCACCTCACAGGCAACAATCAAATGCCACTGTTGAAAATCAACCAAACCTAGATCATAAAAACTCAAATCAAAACAACCTAATCAATAGAACCCAAATCCGAAGATACCCAAATCAAGGAAATATCTAAAACCCAAGAAACAGAATCGGGCCCAAACCGTTAGAATTCACACACACACACACACACACACACACACACACACACATCCATGATAACTTTCAGAATCGACGTGATAAATACACGATTTGGGGACTGCCAAACACTCCCAAAAAATGGGAATATGGAATCCGAAACATGAAATATCCCAATATATGCGTCCAAACGCTGCATAAAAGAACCCAATCCAAAAATACCGAAATCAATAAAAACCGAAAAAACCAAGAATCGCCGAAGAAAAAAAAGGGATAAAAAAAGAAGAAGAAATCGACCTCGAGTAGGAAATTGCTGGGGCATCGAAGCGCATTTTCTCTCAAATCTTCATTTCGGAACTCGAGGATTATTTCCGGAATCACCATCGGCCGCTTCATCCATCTCACCATGTGCTTCTTCCCTCCCTTCTTCCTCTGCTTTGCTTCCGAAAACTCTAGAATGATAGAAAGAGAGAGAGAGAGAAGAGAGAGAAGAGAGAGAGAAGCAATCCGGGCAGGAAAGAGAGAGAGAGAGAGAGATTTACCGCCTGTAAAGCATTTGCAGGAAATTTCAGCATCCAAACGAGAGAGAGAGAGAAGGGAGCCGAGAAAAAGGGGCAGTCGAAAGAGGGAAAATGAATTTTCCTCTTCTAAATTGGGATAAGAATCCAAATCCGGAAAATGTGAGTTTTCCATAGTTTATAAACAAACTGTATTCACAGCCGTACAATATATGCCATTTAGTTGATTGTTAAGATAATATCACATAAAATAATTATAAATATAAACCATATAAACAAGACCCATTATTTGGATGGTCTGGATAGTCATATATCAAACCCACATTTTCTATGAATGAGTCACCACTATTTAACATAAAATACAAAATTAACACGTTTTAACCGTACAAATGAAAACGGTAGCTTGAGTTGTGGATCTGGCAGGGCCCTATGGGCCCCACCATGATGTTTTTGTTTGTTTAATCCAAACCGTAAATCCATCTATAAACAATCTTTTAAGGTTTATATAAAAAAAGTAGCTCGAAATAAATCTCGGTTGAACAACACCAAAGGAAAACAGTAGCAATTGAACGTCCACCCTTAAAAATTGAAACTTTAGCTACGGATTTTGGAGTTTCAGCTACGGATTAAAACCGTAGCAAATATAGCTACGGTTTAAATCCGTAGCAAAAAAACAAACGTGGTCTGAATCCTTTGCCCCTTTTTTTGGTAGTGATTTGATGGTTGGTTGTACATATTATCACTCATAATATAATCACGCATTGTTTTTCTCTCATCTGATGGTGATAATAGTCCTCACGCCCATAATTATGATACCCCAACACTTACGTACTGTTTTGTTGATCTGTGGGGTGTAATTACTCTCCGCATATGATCACGCAAGGACTTCTCAATCGGTAGATCATTATATTTCGGTTGGTTCTCGATGATAGTTTCAGAAAATTTTTGAGACATAGGTTGATTTATACCATAGTCATCATCCCAATATAGATTATTCTTCTCAGCATACTGACGTTCCCACTCGTGCATATACATGATAAGACCCTAACTCTAAATCTACAAGTAAGAAAAATAAAAGAAAGGATCCTACAACAATATGGAGAGTAAAAGGAGGAGAAGTTAGAAGGAAGTTACCAGTTTAGAAGTCTATCAAAGAGTCTACAAAACAGGAAGACAGGTTAGTTTTTAAAAAAATCAAACAGAAAAAATTCTAAAAAAAAAAACCTAATCTTAAACTAATCCTAAAACTAGTTAATCTCAGAAAATGTAACCGTCAGTCCCAGGCAACGGCGCCAAAAACTTGTTCACTCCCCAAGTGCAGGGTTGTGATGTAGTAATAAACTCGGTAAGACCGAGGTCGAATCCACAGGGACTGAAACTTGTACGTAATCTGAAACAAACTAGAACTAGAACTAGATTGAGATATAATCTAAATTGAATTGTATTTGAGGAAAATTGTGAGATTATTATCTAAAACTTAGGAGAAAATCAGAGGAAGGGAACTAGGGATTCAGAGGATCTACTTGTAGAGATCAGGGAGATCTTATGCCTACTTGAAAAATCATGGAATTTAAACTGAACTTATTTGATATAGTGTTTAAAAGATGAAAGGTGTATGAATTAGAATGGATTCCATCACTAAACCATGCCCAGGAGACAAAGTAAACAACAGAATTAAACTAATTACCAACCAATTAATCATGTCATGAAGGTTAGGAAGGGTACCGACATCCAACCATGTCCAGGAGACGATGGTGAACAACAGGGCTTCCTGACGTCATAAACATCAAAAAGGAGAAGAAATACTCAAAGCCACCGCCGATCTATTGTAATTTCAGCCACAACAAACCATTTAAAACTGAAAATATTCCCTTAATTAAACAAAAAAAATCAACATCAGATTAATCTAAACAAAAGGCAAGCAAAGAGTTCCCATCACACTACAAGCTTCACCTCTTAGCCCTAGCTAAGAGGTTTAGCCCGTCATAAACGGGTTAAACTAATTGTAGAAAAAATAAACGGCAAATAAAAAGATAAAAATAAATAAAAATAAACTACTCTCTCGGTCCAAACCGTCCCAAGGATGGGATTCTCCCCAGCCGTAGCTATCTTTCTCTCTCCTTTCCTTTCCTTTTATAGAGTAAAGAGTCGGTGACAACTTGCGTACGTAGCCCTACGCACAGCAGAAAACGATGCGAAAGTTTTACGCACTGAAACCGTACGTGAGTAACACAACTTATGCTGGTTATTTGGTGGGGGCATGATCGGGATTTTCTGAGAAATCCAAACCGTCCATTGTCTTCACCTCGAAATTTCGACCGGATATGGAAAGTTTTTGTTGTCCGTTGATGCGACCCAGGGAAGAAATCCCACTGCAATCATAACAGACGGTCCTTTTGTGCTAGCTGTCATCTGCACGTGTGCATGTTTGGTTAAACAAAGCCAACATGGATTTGAATGGTTTTCGTCCCTCTGCATGATGGACGATCTGGATCTGACTAATGGGTCCTAATGGTGGCCCACGAGGATCATCCGCACGCTCTGTTTGCGAACAGAGCTTATGGTCGTGGCTGTGATGATCGGTGGGCCCCTTTGTAGGCTTCTACGGAGAAATCCACTCCGTTCATTGTGATCCTCTCGAAAAACCAGTAAGGAATGGCTGATTTTGGATTAGATTCTGTGTGGCCCACTGATGTTTTTATTCCGCCGTCCATCCTACCTTTAACGGTGATCTATGCATGTCCACGTACATGGAAGAAAAAAGGTAAGCTTGACGAATTTTTTGCCACCCCTCTGACTGAATGGACGGTTCAGATCATCCATTTGGATGATGTGTGGGGCCCACTAGCCAAAAAATGGTCGGACAGCGTTTGACGTTGTCTCCATGAGGAAGAAGGTCGGGTCTGCCCACTTTGACCAAAGGTTCTGGTCTGGTGCATGGCTTGAGCACCCACGTTGTACACGTGCAATGCACATGTGGGTCCCAAGGTGATGTATATGAGAGATCAGCTCCGTCCAACCTGGTTTCCATATAATTTAAATGGTTGACACCAAAATTGAAGTATTTCAAGATATCAGGCGGACCCCAGATTGACGATTTGTGGGCTGATCTATCCGTTGGGCCACTTCCACAAAGATCCAATGGCTGATTTTTGATGTGTACGGTTAATTTATGGTCCTCAGGCCGTGTATGAAGTTTCGGGCTGAACAGATAGTGGGAACCCTGTGATCTTGCATTATGTACCAATTTCGGGCCACTTGAGCTTTAGTTTCTTGATTTTCTCGGGTCTCTGGCATGTAAATTTGTTGATCTTGGTCCCCTGGGGTCCGTCCCATACTTTTGTGAAATCTGATCATTAAATCTCGACTGTTAGCATCTTTTTCAGTCCACGCTTGCAAATGTACCTTGCTTCACAAACACGATCAAATCGGGTCGTTAAATAGTACTATGTTCATAAATCTGGCCAATAACAGGGGTCTGATATGCAATATTTGACCCTCAACACTGTTAACCTTAAAGGATAACCATCACTATGAGTAGGGCATTGCCCTCTCTAATTATATACATATTGCAAGTGAATTACAGGTTGAGGATACGACCGATAATCATTCAATGGAAGATTCTTTTGAAAAAAGAAGAAGAAGGAAACACCACAATTGTTTTATTTATTTTCTGCTATAAATTTTGATAATGTAATAAGCTCCCATTGAAAGGGCATTAAAGAATTATTTGTACGCTTTTTATTTTAATGGAATAATAAATACAGTTGATTTTATTCTCATGAATGGTTACCTTCGTGAATGTAACTAGATATGATTTATCTAAATAAAAAACAAGGTATGATTTTGAAGCATCTAATTTTTACATTATTAACACCCAAAATTCTCGGGAACGAGTATGTACTCGGGTCGCAAAAATTCAGGATGTTATAGTGCATCCCCCAAAGTTCTCTGAGATAACAAATTATCCAAGAGCTACATGGAGGTGGCCTTGGTGGACACCTTGGGCGAGACAAGACGCGAGCTCTTGTGGAGGAGCGGTATTACTGGCCGTCGTTGGTACATGATGTGGGTAAAGCAGTGCAACGCTATTATATTTGCCAGACTTCCAAGGGGTAGTCTCAGAATATGGGCCTCTATACCTCGTTATCTGTGCCTGATAACCGTTAGGAGGACTTATCTAGGGACTTTATGCTTGGTCTCCCACGAACACAATGTGGTATGGATTCATTATTCGTGGTGGTAGATCATTTTTCAAAGATGACGCACTTTATCCAATGTAAGAAGACCCTCAATGTAACACACATGACCAATTTATTCTTCAGAGAGGTCGTGTGGCTACACGGGATTCTCAAGACCATCACTTTTGACTGTGACACAAAGTTCATTAGCCACTTCTAGCAAACTTTGTAGAATCATTTCGGTACACAACGTCAGTTTAGCAATGCCTACCACTCATAATAGATTGATGGGCAGACCAAAGTTGTAAATCGCACGTTGGGAAACCTCCTTCGGTGTATTTCAAGTGACAAAACAAAGTAGTGGGATTTGACTTGTCTCAAACAAAGTTTGTTTTCAACAATATAATTAACTGGTCGATAGTAAAGTCCTCGTTCTAGATTGTTTGTGGTCGAGTGCCCCGCCACACACTTGACTTGGTCCCTTTGCCTAAGCTCTCGAGCATGAGCATTGCATCAGAACATATGGCGGACTAACTTGTGGGCATTCATGCGAATGGGCAAGCCAAGTTACATGCTTCGAACAACAAGTAGAAGGAGCAATCTGACAAGCATCGACAACAAAAGGTGTTCGAAGTGGGCGATCATGTTATGGTCCATCTACGCAATGAGAGATTTCTGAACAGGACCAACAACAAGTTGAAGAATAAGAAGATTGGACCGGTACCGATCCTCTGAAAGATTAATGACAGTGCTTATGTTGTTGATCTTCTGGATGATATGGAGATCTCCCGTACTTTCAACGTCAGGGGCTTGACCGAGTATCATAGGCCAAAGCGGAACGAGAACTCGAGGATGAGTTCTTTTAAAGTGGAGGGAACTGATGCAGAACGTGTCGCGAACACTTTCATGGCCAAGATGGACCAGAGAAGACCCAATCGGAGGTGGAAGTGATCAAGATCATCAGAAACTCAAAACAGATGTATCTTGCAAACCGGAATGAGTTTTTCAATGTACCCTATATGATTTTAGGGTGGGAGAAGCTACTTTAGCCAACCAACCCGCCATGTCGGGTTGTCCGCGCTGGATTTGTGAGATTCCATCAGATCGACGGTCGAAAGTCCTTTTTAATTTTTCTTTTACTATTTATAGTAAGTTTTAGTTTAATCATAATTCTTGATCCTTTAAGATTTAGGAGTCGTGACCAACATAAAAGGCTTAGAAAAATTAGGTGAATAACATGGTTATGCCAAATTGGATACTTGATATTTTTGGACAAAAGCCATGAAGTCTAGTAGGAATCATGATCATCTATAAATAGTAAGTTTATTATTTATAGTAAGTCATGTTTTTAGGGAGTTTGAGTTAGAGTTTGATTCTGAAACTTCTTCTTAGGTTTGATATTACTATTTAAAGGATTGTAAATTCATTTTTCTCGTCCGGGTCTCCTGTTTTATGTAAGGGAGTTCCCAGTTTGTATAGCTCGATTTTTTGGAAATGATCGCAGACACTTTTTGGAAAAAAAAAAATCAATCTATTTCGAATTTATTAGAATTTATTTCTATTTTTTATCGCTACTCATGGATACAAGGTACCTCTATGAGGAGTCCAAAGAAGCTCCATGGATTTAGAGTAATTATCCCCTAGATGAAGACGATGATTGACTTCATCACATCCATCCCTGCGTCAGTTAACTTGTGAAATACATTAAATTACACCTCCTAACAACTACATGATGAGTGGAATTATGTACACTTAGTGTACGAGTTATGGACTGTAATTCGGGTCTGAAGGTGCATACTCTATATCCGAATTGTGGGGCATGACATGATCAGTCTCCAAGTGGGAGATAGTTAAGATTTATGGAGGCTGATTATCAGAGGTGTACTGATCATTTAGCAAGCACTTTCGTGAATAATATATATTCTGTCGTGAGAGAGAGAGAGAGAGAGAGAGAGAGAGAGAGAGAGAGAGAGAGAGAGAGAGAGAGAGAGAGTGTGTGTGTGTGTGTGTGTGTACACGCCAGCATTGTGTTGAGTGTTACTTCTTCATTATTTATTTTATTTTATTTTATTTTATTTTATTTGCCTTTAAGCATATTTGATTGGCATAAATCCGTGGACACACCAATAAGGAATCACTTAAATATTTGCATTGTAGTTTGCATCTTTTTTCTAGTTTCTCTTGATTCCGATATTATTGTACATGTGGTTGAGAAGGAATCTTTCTTCCAACATATTGTTTATTGGTTTTGACTATGTTCAATTCCCTTAATTTATATGATAGGTTAGGCCTAGTTCTTTTTGTGTGGCACACCTGAATTATTGTAAAGCATCTTTTATATCAATAAGATTTCAGATAGTGTGCTCTAAAAAAAAAAAAAAAAAAAAAATTAAAGGTGAGGTGACATGAAACTCAACTTGTCTCGAAACCGAGTTAAGTCGAGTCAGCTCAAAAACTCAGCTGAGTATCAAAACTAGTTTTAGTTTTATTTATTTATTTTTATTTATTTTATTTTTTAATAAAAATTATTTAATATTTAAAAAGTATAAATAATGTGGAGTTGAGCCTAATTTTGTTGAGTTATGATTAAGTTTTTTTTTTTTTTTTTTTTTTTTTTTTTTTTTTTTTTAATTAAAGTTTTGCTCAAGCCTCGATGAAGTTTGGTTGATCAAGTTGACTTGGGCAATTCAATTCGAGTTCTTCCAAGTATTTAAACTATGATTAAAGTAATTATTGTCATTTGAAATATAAAAATAGCTGCGATAAACAATCACTTCATGCCAAGTCAAGGCAAATGACTGGACTCAAGCTGGCATGACACGAGTCGAGCTTCGATTGACCCGATGAGCCCTTGTCGAACCCACAACCAAGGTCTCCTAGGGGGCGTTTGGATCTTAAGTTACTTGAGATAAGCTAACTCAGCTCGTAATCTCATCTAACCTATTAAACTCAGACGAGTTCAATTCAACTCGCCAGGTTTTAGTACCATTTTTTTTTTCAAAGCACTGAGTCGGGACCCACATATCATATACTCCAGGACGCCTCTACACAAAAGAAAGAAAACCCACATACCAAAAAAGAAGGGAGGAAGAATTAGAGAATACATGCACCAAAAATAAAATAAAAAACCCAAATTTAACTTGTCTATTTAGCATTTTAAATTCATCTAAGAAAGATTAATCCCTGATAATCAAACCCAGCTGATAATCATTAATAATCAAGTGTAGAACACACAAATTGAATCTTAAACGCAGTCCAAACGTGCTAATACAAACCAAGAAACATCTCAATATGATTTTTTGTTTTCTAGCCAAGTAAAAACAAGATTTATTGCGATTGGAGAACATAACATTTCTTAATTCACCCTCCTACAGTTCTTCCTGACCTCTCCCTTGGAGCCCGTGAGCGGCTTGATGTCACCCATCTTGATCATGGCTGCGGTGAAGTCAGAATTGAATGTGCTAGGCTTGGTACTATACGATCTCACCTGCGAGTCGGTAGATCCACCGTTGAATAGTTGTTGATCGGAGTGGAGTAGGCCACGCCGGTTGATGAGGTTCTTGTAGTAGTTGTTGTCAAAGGCAGTAGGTGTTTGGAGATCGAGTGGTGCCAGGTTGTTGTCGCCTGATCCGGTGGCCCTTGGGCAGTTCGACTGTCGCGATCTAGCGAACGAGCTGTCGATGTTGGTCTCATTGTATATGCGGGCTCGGAAGTTGGTGCACCGCGCTTGGCCGATGGTATGTGAACCTGTTTCCATTGAGCCATGAGTGTTATAATGGCTATCGTAACGTTACAGCAGTCATGATCACAAACCATCCATCAAGTGGACCCTAGAGTGAACAAGCTCTGGTAAGAAATTGATGGAGAGTGGAGGATCCCGACCATCCATCAAGTGAATTTTCAATATTGAAAATGTTCTCCATCAACATTCAAGATGGAAAGTGCATCGATTGAATGGGAAGATTGTCCCTGATCAATGTGATTGTTGTATTGTGGACCACCCATGATCATGCACACTAAATGGTGATTTGGATCCTGGGACCATTAACATATTCGATGTGATTATTGTGTTGTGGCCATCTATGAGCATGGCCACAAAATGATTATTTAAATCCTGGGGCCAATAACATATTCGATATGATTTTGTACTGTGAGTCACCATGATCATACCCACTATATGGGGGTCTGTATTCTGGGGCCATTGACACAATCGATTTTATTCTTGTATTGTGGGCCACCCATGAATTTGAATCCTGGGTCCATTGACACACAGATGCAATGAAATGAGATATATATATATATATATATATATATATATATATATATATAGACGAGAGAGAGAGAGAGAGAGAGAGAGAGAGAGAGAGAGAGAGAGAGAGAGAGAGAGCTCTCTCGAGAGAGAAGAGAGAGAGAGAGAGAGAGAGAGAGAGAGAGAGAGAGAGAGAGAGAGAGAGAGATTTCATACCAGATAAGGCAACCATCTCCTTAGTAGAGAGCCCTTGAGCTCGGAAGCTAGAGATGAGGTTGTTAAGGTTAGAAGTTGGTGGGGGAATGTTTCTATTGGCAGCTGCCTGGCTGGCTGTCCTTGCATCCCTTCTTCCTAACTTCACATTCCAAGATGGCCCACCTAGCTGCATTACATCCCCCCATGAGACCCATTTCCTTTTAATACTCATTAGTACAACAGAACCCAAATCACATGTTGTAACACAAAGTTCCCGTTTGGACACACTATCAAATCAAATATCATTAACCAAATTGTAACTTCCATGCAATTCATATTGATGCTTCTATTCCAAATTGAAATTTATTTCTAGTTGGACCCAAAAGAATCGTAACTGAGATTTGATGGCTACGTCTTCACTAGGAATACTAGGGAAAATGATCGCGATTCAACTCACTTGTGCATCCAAACGTGGCCTAAGTGTAATATTATTCTTGAAGCTGATCAATGCAGTCTAAATATAACAGTTAGGCATGCAGAATCAGTACTTACTATGACCACAGAGTCCCGTGCCGTGATCGCCAGAATGTCGGCACATGACACCACCCCGGGGCACTTACTCTCTACGGCAGATTTTATATTGTCAACCACGTCAAATCCCCGGGCTGAATTCCGATTGGGGGCTGCATTCTTCTCCCCAGTGAAATTCGATGTGTCATCGAGTAGGATCGACCCATCACAGCCCTAGATCAGGAAGGGTCACAAAACATGAATCAGTTAGACAAGGGAATATATACAGTGGAGGCTGGATCCACTACAAAGGTTAACCTACAAATGCAATGTGTGGGGCCCACCATGATGTGTGGGTGACCTCCAATCAGTTCATCGTTTGCACCTCTCTTAGTCTCCTTGGCACCCAAAAATCAATTCGATCCAAATTTCAGGTGGGCTACACTAAATGTAACAGTTGGGATGTAGTGGCCCACCATTAAAAACCTTCTAGATATTGGAAGATGCTCCCTAACATTCCAAAACTCGGGTGGCCGGGCCACACAATGGGATCCGCCTGATTTTTTGCACCAAGTAGATCAACGTGAGGGATTGCACGTGATGGACGAATTGCATGTAATGAGCACATCATGGTGGGCCCCACACTTCGCATTGTATGTTAAGCTTAAACTACATACAGTGTATGAATCTGTTGAGAAAATTTACATTGACAAAGCAATCATGAAAGTGAAGGCGCAGGAGGGAAGCACCCATCCGTTGCTCTTTCGAGATTGCGGATTGGACGGTGGATTTCACCGTGCTGAAAACGGAGGGACACGATTTCGAGTAATAGTTAGTGGAGAGCTGGGCCATGGAACTTCCCATGAGGAACAAAAGAAAGGACAAGCTGGCAAAGGCCATTGACAAAGAAGCAGCCATTGATAGTGTTACTAGTAGTAGGAGTAGGTCGTGTAAGGAACGGTTGTGATGGTACCTATATATAGGGTTTTGGAGGCTTATCACGTGTGGGACCCACCATACTCGAAATTGTTTGGCAATGGCCGTTCACCTACTCCATGCGATCCAGTTGCATGGGATCTAAGGTGCATGATAACGTATTCACATCTACGTTTTGACAATGAGATTGATAGAAATAATAAAAAAACGCATTCCTGTTTGTTTTGAAATGGTCCACTACCAAAAGAAGACGCGTAACGTGTTCGGTGTAGGTTTGTCAATGGTGGGGCCCACCTAATGTGGTTCTGTATTTATAAAAATGGAAGGACCCGACGACCTTGTCTGACAATCTGGAAAAACAATCATTGTGAATTTGACGCGTGTACTATCACCCAGTGAGACAAGTGGCAACATCCTAGCCATTCTTTTGTGACCATGCACGCGCCCGAAATTGGGTAGGTCTCCTCATCAGGTCGGTCACATGTGTTTGAATAAAATGGACGGTTTGAAAAATGTCCAATGATTTATGTTCAAGCTCCCGATGCAAACCCGGACAACGTTTGAAGTTTGACCGATTCTTGACCAGATCGAGTTTTTCTAAGAGTATTGATGAAATCTGGTTGATTCGATTGATTGGTCAAGTCTAATTTTTTTTTTTTCGTGTTTTAAAAATATGGAGTGGACCAATCTGATTTTTGGGCCATGATCGGTTCCTGGTTGGCAGACTTGAGAATTGTCAGGATTTCAAACACGTGTGCCTACATTGACATGTGTGCCGCAGAGGTAATTAAGAAAAGGTAAAAAAGAAAATTGAAAAAGTGCCTAGACTTCAAAAGCTGTATGTGATCGTTTACCATACAAGTAAGCTTTTTTTTACTTAGGAATTAAGATTCTCAAAAACCCATGGTTTCACGTGTTAGACATTAGTTTGAACCAACCTAAGCATAAATAGCCCATACCCACGGTAGGATTGGCGTACTCATCAATCCAGACCGTCCAAATTGATTGTGCCCCCTTCGATGAGCCATGGCCCAAAAATTAAGCCACTCGTGTAATCCTAACAATCCGAACAACGAATCGACAATTGCATTTACTTCCATCCACCATAACAATCAAATCTACCTGATCAAATGAGACTGATCATTGATTTTTTTACTTACTAAAGCTAATAAACAGGCGATTAATTGGGCATTAAGCACACAGGCAATGCATGCGAGAGTCTCTTTGTTGAGGCTGAATCCTCTACCAGATTTGCAGAATAAGATTATTTTGAGAATTTTAGTGGGTCCACATTGTATATATGGCAACCAACCGGTCCAGCAGTGCCACTCTGTTAAAGTGGGGCGCTCCAAAATCATGCTGACCTGATGATGTAGAACATGGCACAAATATTCATAGCCCTACATTCCTAGCATGGTTGGGCCAAAAGAAGGTGGATCGTAAATTGAGCATAACTTTGGATCCGGATATCGTTATGGAGTGTATAATCTATCAATATTTACTGAAAGGAGCCATTTGAGGTGAACCAACCCACAAAGTGGATCGCGTTTGTCCGTTTCATTAGAAAATGTACACTTTCAGCTCAAAAACGAAATTTTAAGGAAAATTTACTATTTTTAGTAATTCCAATTTTTTTTAATATTTTCTTACTTTTAAAGTTTTAGATTTTCTTTTTTATTTTAGAAACAATTTGTAATCGTGCTAGAACTCTTCTAGGAAAAGTTTATTTAGAATTTTTATTTTTAGAAATTAGGTTTTAAAAGAGTTTTACTAGAATTATGATTTTTATTAGATTTAGAATTTTGCTACTTTTGGTAATTACGAATTTTAATTTATTTTTTCTTTATTAATGGTGTAAAGGGACACATTAGACAATTTTCAATCAATTTATGAATTTTTATATTTTATTTCTAATTTCCTTATTTTCCCTCGTGGATTCGAGAAGTCTCTATGAGAAGTACAAAAAAGCTCTGTGGATTCGGAGTAGTCATCTCCTTGAGGAAGACGGTGATCGACCTCATCACGTTCATCCCTGCGACAATTAGTATCAGAGCGAGGACTCCCCTTGGACCGATGATAAATAACAAAAGTATGAACCAAAATCCCGTGGACGGTGATCCAGTGATGTGTTATCTTTAGGAAAGAATAAAAGCTTTCCACCAAGAGAGTCAGTTGACCATGTAAGGGCTGCAGGCAACTCTTAATCGTATTGCAGATGGGCTAATTTTGCCCCGAGCCCAAGGCAATGCTCAAGTGCTCGTGGTCGCTGTACAATACAACACTGATTTCCGTAGAGCACCACCCAATGATGGTGAATCGCGGGTCACCACTTTGATTGTGAAGAAATCGTTGTACATGCCAAAGGTATATATAGATTTACATCGGCACAATATCTTTTGAACATTGTGCACCGTGAACCAAAAAGTCTATAATGTGATCATCGATGTCAGGAGCGCAAATCTTGTGTCGAAAACAATGGTGGAAAAGATGCAGCCGAAAACAGAAAGGCACCTGTTCACTCCCCAAGTATAGGGTTGTGATGTAGTAATAAACTCGGTAAGACCGAGGTCGAATCCCGAGGGACTGAAACCTATACGTTATCTGAAACTAAATAGAACTAGAACTATAAGAAGATGTAATCTAAATCAAGAATAATTGAACGAATAGTGGTGAAATATTACTCTAAAACTTGTAGAATTTAAAGGTGGAAACTAGGGTGCCAAGGATTCACTTGTACAAATCAAGGAGATCTACGCTTGATTCAAGAACACAACTGGACTTAGAGTCCCATCTTCATCCAATTGGAATATATAATCATGAAAATCAATGTGAACTTCCTTTTGATCTAGTTTTCAAGAGATGAGAAGGGTGTGAGTTCGGCTTAATTCCATCATAAAACCATGCCCGTACCATGAGACAAAGCAAACAACAAAAGTTAACCAATTCACAATCCATCCTAGGGAATTATGAACGATAGGAAGGGTGCCGTCATCCAACCATGCCCAAGAGATGATGGTGAACAACAGAGTTCCAAAGTCATAATCACAATAATGAAAAAGAAATACTCAAAGCCATCGTAGATCTATTGTAATTTAAGTCACAACAAATCATTAAAAACTGTAAATAATTTTAGTAATCAAATTAGAATCAAACATGTTCATAAACATGAATCAACGCTGTAGAATCTTACCCATCACGCCACAAGTTTCACCTCTTAGCCCTAGCTAAGAGGTTTAACCCAACATAATGAGGTTAGAACACTTAAAAATAAATTTTTAAAAAAAAAAACAAATAAAACAAATAAACAATCCAAAACTACTCTCTTAGTTGTTGATTCCTCTCTTTATTTCGGTCTGAAATGGATGGTTTTTGTTCAGATTCGGTGTGGCACAATGGTCATCTCATTTCACCGTTCATCCTGTGTTTGAACGGCTGATATCCTATCTCTGCTGCCTCTTGAAATTTCTTCACCTAGGCGATGTCATACCCCCCCCTAGTCACAATGGACGGTCCAGATCATCCGTTTTGATGATGGGTGGGGCCCACTGATCATCACAGCATCCGCACCTTGCGGACGCTGTGCGTGCGCAGAAACCGGGTCGGGTCAATGACCCTTTGACCAGGTTCTTGGTCCGGTGCACGTCTAGTGAACGTGCACTGCATGTACGTCAATCTCACGTGGGGTCCACTATAATGTCTATGTGAAATCCTCCCCGTCCATCTGTCTTGGCTTGTCATAAAATTGGTTGTGACCAAATTTGGAGCGTAAATCACAGAATCATAGGCTGTTTTGTCCATTGGGCCACTTCTAAAAGGATTCAATCGCCGAAATTTGACGTGTACGGTTAATTTGTGGTCCTCAGGCCATGTATGTAGTTTCAAGCCGATCAGATGGTGGGAACCCTGTGATCTTGCATTTTGGAACAATTTCGGGCCACTTGAGCTTCGGTTTATCTGTTTTCTCGGATCTCTAGCGGGTAATTTCTTCGATCTTGGCCCCTGGAGTCCGTCCCTTGCCTTGGTGTCTTCAGATCATTAAATCCATGTTTTTAGCAACTTTTTGTCGTCCATGCTCTCAAATACACCCTGCATCACAAACACGATTAAAACCGGGTGTTAAACAGTATCATGCTCGTAAATCCAGGTAATAAATGGGGTCTAATATGCAATATTTGACCCTCAACAATACCCATTTCCGTGCATGATTGGATGGATTAAGGAGGTCAACAAAACAGAGGTAATCGAACAATGAACTGTCTCATTTTCAATTGGTAAAAATTATAAGGATCAAGTACTTTATGACGTAGTCGATATAGAAGCTTGTTACATGTTACTTGGTCAACCATGGCAATATAATATTGATGCTACATATAGAAGTCGGGATAACGTATTTATATTTATTAAAGACGGTAAACAGATTATTCTCATTCTTTTAGGAATGGAAAACCAACCTAAGACTTTTTAAATGGAGGGGTGGTCTCTCATAACCGAACAAAATTTTGTTAAACAATCCGAGGAAACGGGAGATGTGGATGCATTACTTGAAAGCAAAAACTATATGGAGCCTGTAAACATCCCAGATGATTTGAAACTAGTGTTGCAGGAGTTCAAGGCAATTGTACTTAATGAATTTCCTAATAAATTACCTCCCATACGAAATATACAAAATCACATTGATCTTGTTTCAGGGACAAATCTGACTAATTACCCACGTTATCAAGAAGAATGTGAGATATTGTAAGTACAAGTGAAGGTACTAATCCATACTAGTCAAGTCAAGGAGAGCATGAGTCAAGTCAAGGAGAGTGTGAGTACATGTATTCTTTCAACTTAAGAGCCTAATGAAGACTATAAGGAAGATGTTGATAAACATCGATGCCAGAAATTATTTGAGTACCATAAGAAAAGTCCATTAAGTAACTCAAGTACGAGTTATTTTATTTTATTTTTTTCAAGTGGAGGGGTTTGATATAGAACATGACATAGATACATTTCTAACATGGTTGGACCAAAAGAAAGCGGACCGTAAATTGATCATAATTTTTTATACGGGTATCGTTACGGGGCACGTAACCTATCAATCTTTACTAAAACGGGCCATCCGAGGTGAACCGACCCACTAAGTGGGTCGTGTTTGTCCGTTTCGTCAAAAAACATACACTTTTAGCTCAAAAATGAAATTTTAAGGAGATTTTACAATTTTAAGTAATTCTAAATTTTTAAATATTTTCTTACTTATAGAGTTTTAGATTTTCTTCTTTTTTAGAAACAACTTGTAATCATGTTAGGACTCTTCTAGCAAAAGTTTATTTGGAATTTTTATTTTTAGAAATTAGATTTTAGAAGAGTTTTACTAGAATTAGGATTTTTATTAGAGTTTGATTTTGCTATTTTTGGTAATTATAAATTTTAGTTTATTTTTTCTTTATTAATGGTGTAAAGGGACATATTAAACAACTATCAATCAATTTATGAATTTCTAGAATTTATTTTTATTTTCCTTATTTTCTCTCGTGGATTCGAGAAGTCTTTGTGAGGAGTCCAGAGAAGCTTCATGGATTCGGAGTAGTTATCCCTTTGAGGAAGATAGTGATCGACCTCATCAGGTTCATTCCTGCATCACCCAACTAGGACGCGGATTGCGTCCTACCCTCGCCTGGACGATAATCCGTCCAGGCAGGGCTCTATGGGGCTCACCATGATGTAAGTGTTTTATCCACGCCTGTTCATCATTTTCCTCAGTTCATTTTAATATATTATCTAAAAAATGAGGCAAGTACAAGGCTTAGATGAACCACAAAGTGGGAATTGAACTTCCACCACTAAAAACTTATCGGGAGCTAGAGAAGTTTCGGATCAAACTGATATTTGTTTTTTCTCTCCATCCATGTCTACATGACCTTATTAATAGGTTGGATAGTAAAAAAAAATCGCGGTGGCCCTTAGAAAGATTTCAACGGTGGGTGTCATTATCACTGCAGCTTCATTTCGTGTGGTCCACTGGAGCTGTGGACATGCCTCATTTTTAGGATAGAACCTTAAAATGAGCTGAAAAAAATCGATGAACGGCGTGGATAAAACACTTACATCCATGTGGGCCCCACAAAGCCTTGCTAATCCGTCCAGGCGGGGTAGGACGCAATCCGCGACCCACCCAACTATCATGTAGGGGCATGATTTCATGACTTTGGAGGATTTCAGGTGTTTATTTATTTTATTTTATTTTATTTTTTTTATGGTTTGACTTGCTTAGTGATTTTTAAAGTGTCACGCAATGCGTGAGTTCATGTGAGCTGGATGCTTCTCTAATTTGTTGCTCTTGAACAGGGAAGTTACTTTTTCAATCCGTTACTCGTGACTTGGGAAGCTTCTAACACTATATTGGCTACACCTGTGCATGTAGACGTACTAACAATTGAATGGGCATGCATTACGTGAGGCAGGGGCAAAGCTTAGTAGGTGAGGCATTGACCATGGGGCCACGTTGATGTATGTATTGTATATCCATATGGTCCATCCATTTTACCCTTTATTTTAGGGCATGGCCTAAAAAATGAGGCAGATTCAAATCTAGGTGGACCAAAAAATAAGGATTGAATTCCCACCATTAGAAACTTCTTAGTGGCCACAAAAGTTTTGGATCAAGCCGTTATTTGTTTTTCTTTTTTTTTTCCCTGTATCCTGGTCTGTGTGATTTTATCAACAGGTTAGATGGTAAATAATCATTACAGTGCCAATAGGGAGTTTTTAATGATGGGCGTCCAAGCACCACTATTTTCCTATAGTGTGGTTCACCTGAGATTTGAATCTGCTTCAATTTTTGGGATATGCCCTAAAATAAGTTAGCGAATCGTGCAGACGATACGGATATACAACCTATACATCAAGGCAGCCGGGCTCCACAGACAGGCTCTCACCAACTAAGTTGCTACTCTTGCCTCACCTAATCGCTGACCCATTTGGATAAGCTGAAATCATATCATTACAGTGGGCCTCACATGATGCCCAGATTGGATGACATGCACTTGACATGTTCAACTAGGCATGCAGTTGAATAACTTTTAGACATTAGGGAATAAGTTTTTCTCATAGTAGCTTTTCAAAGAACCTAATCATTTTTATTTTATTTTTTCAAAGAACCTAACCATTTTTTTATTTTTTATTATTTTTTTTATTTTTATTTTTATTTTTTTTTGTAACAACAGACTTTTCCATTGATAAAAAGGATTTACAACCATTCAGGTGGGACCCTACAAAAAGGAAGGGGACCACACCCATCATATGAACCTAACTGCACACTGAAAACTCTGAAGCAACGAAACTAAGAGACGCAAAAAACAGAGAAGCCGAGCGAACGAAACAATCAGGTATGCCGAATGTTTCCGAGGCCTGCCTGATCGAGGAGGAGGGCGCCTCGAACATTAGCAGGCAGAGCAAACTTGGAGACATAAAAATTGTTGGGATTACCCTCGGTGGCTAATCTAGCCAATGCATCAGCCACGGAGTTGCCTTCTCTGAAGGTGTGACTGAAAGACAGGTTGAGGGAACGACGGAATTCCTGAATCGCACCTATCTTATACCAAAATTTTCAAGGAATAGAGTCGTACCTGTCAGCGGCTGCGTTGGCAATAGACAAAGAATCTGATTCGATAATGATATTGCGGAGGCCCAACTTAGAGCATAACGTGATACCATCTAGCATAGCTTGGGCTTCAGCAATAGTGTTGGAGGTGTGACCGTAGTAGCGATGGAAAGCAAAAATCAGATTACCATGGCTATCCCTGCAGACCCCTCCACCACCACTCGAACCAGGGTTCCCCCTAGAGGAACCATCAACATTCAACTTGAGAAAGCCCCTAGCGGGTTTAATCCAAGAAACAATGTAGTGTTTTGTTGGACGATGATACTTGGCCTTGGGGATATTGAGGAGCTGGAGCGTGATGGAGTCCGCAAGAGAATTCTGATCCTCACCCGGGATAGAGTAAGCTATATCAGACAACCAGTGAGTAACTTTGGAAATAATGTGGGATGCCGACATCACGTGACCTTCAAAGCGGGCTTGATTTCTGCTGAGCCAAATCTCCCAGCTGATCACGCTGGGAACTAAACCGATGAGGCGAGACACTCTGGATTTCGTGCTAGCTTTGGAGATCCAAAGGTTGAAGCGCTGCATAAAGGACTGATTCGGGATGTAGTTGACACCAAAAATTTTACTGAAATGATCCCAGACCGAGACAACAATCTTACCATGGCTGAATAGGTGATCCCGGTCTTCCTCTCCACCAAAAGCATGGACAGGGGAAGCCGCACTCTGATCGGAATCAGAATTAACATGCTGAACTGAAGCGATACGGCAGAGCTGCAACCGACGAGAGAAGCGCTGCATGTGAGCGTCAAAGGAGCTCGCTACGTGGGGCTGATGGCTGATCCCGAGAGCATGTTGGTGATCGAGCAGAGGGGACCGCGTCGCAGACACGAACGGGACCTGCGCAGAGGCAGAAATCTGCAAAACTGCGAGGTCCAGCCTGCAGCATTCGCAGCGGGAGGCCAACGAAATTCTGAGCTTCTGGAGGGATTTGTCAACAGGGACTGCATTTTGAAAGATTTTCCAGACAAAGATGCTTATCTTAGGAGGAAGACCCATAGACCACACCCATTTTGGCCAGCCAAGGAGAGGAAGGTGGGCCCTGACTTCATTCCAAGCAGACTTAACTGTGAACTTTCCGGAAGCAGAGAGGTCCCAAATCAACTGGTCTTTTCTGTTGGAAAACTGAGGAGGACAAGTGGTGATAGATCGCATCGCCTGAGGGGAGATAATGGGACTGATTTCAGACAGATTTCTAGTAGCCGGGAGGCAGAAGAAATCTCTAACTGTGGCCTCCTTCAAATGCTGAGGGATGGCTCTCACAGTGGCACCAGCTAACAGACCGTGGCCAGACCAATTCTGGAGCCACAGGTTGATTTTACCTTCCCCGATCAGCCATCTGGAGTGGCTGATAGTAAGTTGCAGGACTTTGAAAATCTCCTTCCAGGAAGAAGAGGAGAGCTGGCCATTTACACCATTTGAGGCAATGAACTTCCGGAAGTACCTGGCTGAGGAGAACTTTGCCCATAAGGATCTGCCTTGCAGAAGTTGCCAACCCATCTTGATTCTGAATGCCCGAGAGATATCCTCGAAGGATCTGATGCCCAGGCCTCCTTCGAGAACTGGAGAGCACACCGATTGCCAATTAACCCAGTGCCTTTTATTGCCTTTTTCAGAAGAACCCCAAAAGAAGTTAGCCATCGCCGTGTTGATTGATCTGGATACTGATTTAGGGATGCTAACAGCAGCAAGCATATGGATCGGAATGGTAGAGAGGACGTGCTTGATTAAGACCAGTTTGGCTGCTTGATTCAGGAGCTTCGCTTTCCACCTGTCAATTCTGTGAACGATCCTTTGGACAAGCTGCTGAAGCTGCGGGGCCGAAATTCTCCCTTTGGATAACGGCACTCCAAGATACATAGAGGGAAGCAAAGCTTGCTTATAGCCAGTTATTGTGCTGAGCTTCTAGACTTTGGTTCTGGGGCAGTTCTTCGGGACAATGAAGGACGTCTTGACAGAATTCACCTTTTATCCGGAAGCATTTTCGTACTGAGTGATGAATCGAAGCAACATGCGGACGTTGGATAACCTGCCATTAAGAAATAATATTGCATCGTCAGCATAAAAAAGGTGGGTGATCATGGGGCATTGTTGGGGAAGCTTGAAGGGTTGGCAGCAGCCCGACGAGAAGAGATTAGATAGACCCCTACTAAACACTTCCGCTGCAAGAATGAAAATGGATGGGAAAATCGGGTCCCCCTGCCTCAGGCCCCTGGAAGATTTGAAGAAACCAAAACACCTGCCATTGATGATGACTGAGAACCAGGTATCTTCCCAGCAACGCTGCACCATAGAAATCCAATGGCTAGCGAAACCAAATTTCTTAAGCACCTGGACGATGAACCCCTACTCCAACCGATCATAAGCTTTCTCCATGTCAACTTTGATAATCAAATTCCCACCAAATACCTTGCGATCGAGGTTAAAAGCCATTTCCCTAGCTAAGGTTATGTTCTCAACTATAGATCTGCCATGAGTAAAGGCACTTTGTTCTTCTGAGATAAGATGAGGGAGGATGAGAGCCAACCTGGAGGCTATAATTTTGGAGAAAATCTTCATGATGCAATTGCACAGACTGATGGGTCTGTAGTCGGCAAGAGACTCCGGATCTTTCTTCTTTGGGATGAGAGTGATTAACGTGCATTGGATAGCCCTCGGAATTTTACCTCCATTGAAGAAGTCCAAGGCTGCTTCAAAAAGATCGGCCTGAATGATATCCCAACAACTAGTGAAAAAAGCGCCGCCAAATCCATCGGGCCCCGGGGCACTATCAGAAGGGATGGAGAAAGCAGCCTGTCTAACTTCTTCAATAGAAACCGGCTTAGAGAGTTCCTTGTTCATGACATCAGACACAATGTGGGGAATGTGATTAGCAACATCACCAATGTGACCGTTGACGTTGGAAGAGAAGAGGTTGGAAAAGAAGGACACTGCTTCTTCACCAATGTCTTATATCTTCTCGATTGTAGCACCAGAGGACGTTTTCAACCTCGTAATTTGAATTTTCCTGCGATTTTCAAGGACCGAGTTGTGGAAGAATTTAGTGTTCCTATCTCCCTCAGCAAGCTAGGAGATCCTTGATTTTTCTTTCCAAAAAATCTCCTCTCGGAGATAGGTCTTTTTGAGATTAGCGTGGGGCCTGTTAAGATTTAGCGTAGCGGTTTCTGTTTGCGAACTGAGAAGAGCATGCTCAGCCCTTTGAACTTCAGCCTCTGCCAGGTGAATGTTCCTGTCGACGTCTCCGAAAGTCTCCTTGTTCCACTCCTTAAGAACAGCTTTTAGTTCTTTCATTTTAACAGTAAACTTGATCATTGGACTACCGAGAGCCGCTTCATTCCAAGAGGCAAAAACTGTGGAGGTAAAGTCATCATGAGTGGTCCACATTCGTTGGAATCTGAACAGGCGAGGAAACGTAGTGGGGTCAACTTGGAGGGAGAGCAGGAGGGGAGAGTGATAAGAGAAAGTTCGAGTCAGATGATCGACCTTACAAGTCGGAAACCCATCCAATCGGAATTTATCACAATTCTGTCTAGCCGCGCCCATCTTCGACTTCTTCCCATTCTATTATTGCACCACGTGTAGGGGGACCCTGAGTACCCTGCGTCGAAAAGCCCCCAATCGTTGAGGGCCTCTTGAAAATCAGTCATAGAAGAGTCCATCTGCAATGAACCACCAAGACGTTCATCCGGAGAGGTGGTAACATTAAAGTCGCCGCAAACCATCCAGGGCCCCGCAATGGCCCCTGAAATGCTTCTAATTTCAGTCCACAAATCCTTCCTCTGAAGATTAGAACAACTAGCATAAACAGTTGTGACGTAGATAGGGTGCGTCAGGCTATCGTCAGTAATTTGGAGCGTGATACATTGCCTGATTGCCCTAACCTTATGCACTTGGAAGTGATTCTTTGCTAGAATCTAGATCCTATTGTTAACCGCATCATCAGAAAAATGGACAGGGAATCCCAGTTTTGCTGCCACAGCGGGCCGTTTCGACTCCCTGCTCATGGCTCCTGTAAAAGCAAAATACTGATGTTGTGTTTCCTGATCAATCGCTTCAGAAACCGGGTAGTTTGGGAGTTGCCTACCCCGCGGACATTCTAAGATAGGAGACTAATCATCTGAAACCCAACCTTTATGTTCGACCCTCTTCTGCAAGGTTTTCAACCTTTGATTCGTCCGATCGCTGAGAATGTGTTTCTGCGATGTTTTACGTTTCTTTTTTTCCTTGCTCCTGGCAGTATCCTCATCTTTGGAGCTGTGACTAGTATCTGAATCAATGATGCCCGGATCCGGGTCCTCGCACTGTAGGTCTACCTATAATCTGAGCGGTTGTCGATTGTCTTCAGCATCTTCACCCTGATTAGTCATGTTCTGCCCTTCGGTAGCCCCTTGATTACCCTGATTTCCTGAAGCCACAGCCAGATCCTTAGCCCCAGTAGACCCCATTGCAATAAGATCTATTCCTGACAAGTGCTGGGGAGCACAAGCCTCTCCATGCTTACTCACTGACCTGGAAGCAGTCCTACATATGTCTGATGACTTGTCGATGAACATGTCCTTGACTCCTGAAAGCCATACCTCCCAGTCAGGTATTATTTCTGGAATTGGACGATTGGAACGGGTATGAGAGGAAGTTCGGTTGGTGGTGTTATCAGGATGTTTAAGATTGTTGTGCTGTCTGTTCTCAGCCTCGACAACTGCAGGTTGACCTAACTGTTGGAAGAAAGGAATTGGACCATCGGATGAAATGACACTAACCTCTATGCAGCCTTGGAGGAGGGGTTTGGGGAGGGTAGGATTGGAGGGTTGCTGTATGGCAGAGAGGACCTGAATGTCCTGATGGTGCTGTAAGTGTTGATGAAGGTTTTGAAAATGGCTTAGGCTGCACCCTGGTGAAGCAGTTTGTAAGTTCGTAGATTGAGGGCCATCTGCCTGAACCATCAGAGCAGGGACTATTGACTGAGATTCAACATTGCTGACCCTAATTTCGTCAGGATGGATCATATCAAAGTGACTGACAGCAACAGTCATGTTGTGTGATGGCTGAACATAGGGCTCCAATCCACACATATTCTCCTTGACTAGAAGAAATTTTGCCAGTATGTTGCAGAAGTGCATGGGTCAAATCCTGATGACAATCCCCTCCCAGATGCAAGCCTACGGCAGAGGTTTGAAGGGGTGTAGCTTCTTCGGTCCCAAGAACTATCGCTCGATCAGAATTTTCTCGGTCACCTCTGTTTCTGTCATTTCCACAAACACCTGTCGAGTCACCCCCAGTTGTTGTATTTCCAGCCCTTCCTGGAGTTCCGCTGACAATAGGGATTTCAAGAGGGCTTCTCCCTATATTTCCAAATCCACCTGCATCCTGCAATACTTGCGGGCCATCCCCCATATCGACTGCGGGGCAAACCGCTAACCTGCTCCCGGCTTGACCGTTCCCAGTCTCTGTCTCTACGAGTTCGGTATTTCCACAAACATGTGGTGGGTGTCTCGACCCATTATGGAACCTCCGGACCACCCATTCCTTGGTGCTCTCGTTCGTGGCCTGTTTTTTGAAAGGAGAGGGTCCTAATTTGAACATAGGTTCCACCTTTGCTAAAATCGGATAGTCCTTCCCCAACACGTTCAAACGCAATACATTGCTGAAGCAGACACCCGGACGAGGAATAACCTTTATCCACGCAAAGGCCTGAAAATAACCGAACCGTGAGTTGGAGTCGATTTGAGAAATCTTACCAAAGTAGCTCGCCAGATCGAGTATGACAGTCTCAATCCAGGCATGAGCTGGAATGCCAAACAGTCGGACCCAGACCCCATCAGCCCCAATAACCTCTTTAGGACACCACATTTCAACAGACTGGAGCCCCATCTCCTTATGTAATGAGACATTTTTGCTAACGGCAGTCATGTCGGCATCTGATCTGAACATTAATAGGAATTTTGAGTCATTTATCCTGACAACATCCACTGGAGATAGCTGCAGATTGGGGTTCATCAATACTCCTGCTACACGATCAATGCGAGTACTGTGATCCACCACAATCCCCACTAAGGCCAATTTTAAACGACGGAGACGGTTCTCTGCTGCGCCTGGGTCTGCAATGGTAGTGATCCCAGAGCTCCCCTCCATCCGCTGTCATTCTCCCGATTTTTCTCGAGTAACCGCATCATTAAACTGTCGGGCCATTTCCGGCCCCTTCTGTTGGGTAACAGGTTGGAGTGTGGGTGACATATCAAGCCGAGCGCCACGAGATTGGCCTTTTGCCCATTCAACGATCGTAACCCTGCCATCAATCCGTCTTTCATGCAAGCATTGAATAACATTGTGGGCATCCTGTTCGTAGTAGAAACGGATGAAGGCGAATCCACGAGATCTGTGAAACTGACGATTCCACGATAAGAATACATCCCGTATTTTCCCAAAACGACCGAAAATACGAAGAAGATCCTCAGCCGTGGTATCGAAAGTCAGATATGCTGCAAAAACGGAGAAAAAGGATTTGGAGGAAACAGATTTCCTAGCAGGGACGCGAATCCATGGGTTTTCCCAATCCCTTTCTCGCAGTACCCTGGTGACCCTGCCACTAAGGCCCTATGGGGCCATTGTAATGTATGTATTTTATATTAATGCCATCCATCTGTTTTACCAGCCATCTTCATATTGGATCCACAATTTTCATCTACTGAGTGCTCCCCTGGAAAAGAATTTTCTCATTTGATGTTGACTGTTGGCTGAAAAAAAAGAACCTAACCATTGATTTGTATTTACTACAGCTAATAAACACATGATTAATTGGGCGTTAAACATAGTCAATGCATGTAAAAATCTCTTTGCTGAGGCCAAATCCTCAACAACATTTGCAGAATCAAGATTATTCTGAGAATGTTTTGTAGGGCCCAACAACATGTGTATATGGCATCCAATCCGTCTAGCAGAAAGTGGGGCACCCAAAAATTAGGTTGATTGACCATTACATAGGCTATTTCATGAATTAGAGGATTTTGGGTGGTGGTCTATTTTTTCTACAGTGTGGCTTGCTTGGTAATTGGTGAAGTACTTTTCAACACATGAGTGCATGTCAATGCTTCACGAATTGCCATAGAGATGAGTAGAGCTGTACACGAACCTAGTTAGCCTAGTTAGCTCACTCAACTCGAATTGAAAAAGCTCGATTCGACTCGGTTTGAAACCAAGTTCAAGTCGAGCTGATTTTTTTAGCTCGAAAAAATTCTGAGCCAAGTTCGACCTTGCCCGAGCTCGACTCGACTCGGATCAAACCCCAACTTGAATCAAACTCGGATCAAACCAGTTCGGTGACTTGGTTACGTTGATATTGATGTTGTTCATCACTTGTTTGATGAAATGACTCAACAAAGTATCGACCGGTGGCAAGGAAGGTATGGGTATGAAACAAATATCTTTGTATCTTGATTTTTATGTTACCTACCAAGTGTTTGATGAAATACCTATAAATTGCTGATGCAGTTTTACATACCGTGAGAAATTGAACGTACACTCCTTGTGTTTGAGAAAATGCCCCGGGGGCTCAATCTTAGCTTGAACTTGGCTTGAACTGGCCTGAGCTGCTGACCGAACCGAGCCGAGCTGGCCGGTCAGGCTCGAGGACCAGCCGAGTTCGAGCTGGGGTCAGCTAATGTCCGAGCCGAGTCGAACTACACCAAGCTCGACTCGGTTCAACTCATGTACAGCTCTAGAGATGAGAGAGAGGGTTACGATTGGCTATATGAATCAGCACCTGAGTTTAGATTTTTCAACAAATGTTAATATTTTTTTATTTCATTTTATAACAATCAATTGCATGATGCCATGCACGGATGCTTATTTTATTACAATCAATTGCGTGATGCTAGGCTGGATGCTTATTCAGTAAGCTTCTCTGAAAGTGGGAAGTTACCTCCAAAAGAGCTTCGAGTGTCATATTGGCCACCTGTGTACATGTACACGTACAAGCAATTGGATGGGTGGGGAATAGGTACGGCAGGGGTAATAGGGTAGGGCCCAGACTCTGGGGCCCACCTTGATGCATGTGTTGTATATCCATGATGTTCATCTGTTTTGCCAACTCAATTTTGAGCATTATGCCAAAATTAGGTAGATCCAAATCTTGTGGCGACCACACATTAGGGCTTGAATTCTCACGATTAAAAACTTCACGGGGTCACAAAAGTTTTGGATTAAGTTTATTTGTGTTTTCCCTTCATCCAGATCTGTGTAACCTTATCAACCCGATGGCTGATAGACATTATAATAGGTTTCAGGAAGTTTTTAATGGTGGGCATCCATTCACCATTGTTTTCCTGTAGTGTAGTCTATCTGAGATTTGGATCTATCTCACTTTTTGAACAATGCTAAAAAATGAGCTAGCAAAACAAATGGACGGCGTGGATATACAATACATACATTGAGGTGGACTCCACAGTCAAGCACTCACCTACTAAGCTGTTATTGCCTCACCTAATATACACCCCAATTGGATAGGCTGAAATCATATCATCACAGAGGGCCTCTCTTGTTGAACGGATGGGATGGCATGGACAGGATATGGTTGACCACTTATACAGTTGAATAACTTTTAAACGTAGGAGAGCAAGTTCACAGGTTAGTAACTTTCCATACGGGTACGTAAATAGCTTTTAGACACAGGTTAATAAAATTTTTAGAGTAAGCTTATCCTACATCGTTTTTAGAGCACCCAGCCTCCTCCGTGTTTGTTGCTTAGAAAAAATTAAAATAAATTCTACTAAGACCAAAGATTAGTGATGGACAGATCGATTAGTCTAACACCATTTTTTATATTATCAGGTAAGGCGGACCACCCACGACACACTATAGCTAAAGATTGAGCTGATCGAGTAATCCTAACCATTGGATCAGTGAATCATCCACTATAAACATTTTCCATTGATCGTTATGACCAAATCAAGCTAATCAACCTGTCCTAGTTGATAATATTTTTCCCTACCTAGAGCAATAGCTATATGATTTCTTGGGCACTAAGAAGACACCGTCAATTCATGCAAGAATCTGATTGTTTTCTCTAAAAAAAATCACTAAAATGGAAATTAATGGATTACGACAGATGAAAATGGCAGACTGTCTCTGTTGATTAGTCAAACACTATTTTCCTCCTCATTATGTATTGGGTCACCCGCGTTTGACCGTTACTTCCCAACTGCTACGTTGAGATTAGTACCATAGTCTAAGAACATTTATTTAGGACCTATTTGGGTAGCTTTTGTCAATGAAAATGTAGTCAATTAGAGCAGATTGTAAGGATAAGGCGATTGGATATGTATTTTATTTTGGTAAATTGTAGTTGAGGTCGGTCACACAACGACTTTTCAGGTTTCAGAAGTGTGGCTCTGTCAATTTTCAGGATCATTATTGTTAGATCATATCATTTGGTGGGGCCCACATGGCATAGTTACATGGTCTGATGTATAGTTTAAAAACACAAAAACTTACTGAGTTGACTCAAAAATTGCTATGTGTTTTCTGAGTTTTTCTAGTAATATTTAATATTAAAACGTAGAGATAATATATATAACACAAGTATCATTAAGACATTTTCTCTCTCATAATAAAATTTTTAGAGCATAAAACTTACTAGAATATTCGATGGATATGAGAAGATATTTTGAAAGGAGTTAGGTGTATTTGAAATGAGTGCGTCTGAAGTGGCACTGCATGGATTATAGGTTACGGCCAGTAGATAACTTCCAACCTTTCGTGTACGGAACATATCTAAGTCACATACTAAGTCACCTGTATGTTGGCCCTATCAAAAGGATCACCTTGTGTAAATAATTTATTTTTTTTTAATTTTTAATTTTATTTTTTTAAAAAAAAAACATAGATATCCACTCATTGAGTGAAGTACACTTATATTTTGCTATTGGGCATCGAGTGGAGTTGAACAGAGTTAGGGCTGACCCGACTCGATCTGGTTTTGAAACAGGCTTGACCTTGAAGTCGACTCGATAACGAGTCCAGCATGCCTAAACCAATCTGATTCTGGGTCTGGCCTGGACTAATCCGGACCGAGTCCGAGTCGGTTCGAGTTGGCACCGATTCGGATCGAGAGATGAGGGAGAGAGGGAGAGAAGAGACAGAGGGGGAGGAGGGTGACGATGGTGGTGGGTGGCTACCGGGTTTGGAAGAGGGGGGAGGGAGAGAGTTGAGAGGAGAAAGGGAGAGGAGGAGGAGGGTGACGATGGTGGTGGGTGGCTACCGGGTTTGGAAGAGAAGGGAGGGAGAGAGTTGAGAGGAGAAAGGGAGAGGAGGAGGAGGGTGGTGATGGTTGTGAGTGATTGCCGGGTTTGGAAGAGGAGGAGGATGAGGGAGGGAGGGAGAGAGTTTGGGATCGGGTCAGGGTCGGGGTCAAGTGCGGTGTGTGTTATATATATATATATATATATATATATATATATATATATAGATATATATATATATATATATATATTATATATATATATATATATATATATCTGTGTGTGTGTGCGCCTGAATCCGAGTCGAGTCAGTTTCGGATTGAGTCGAGTATGACCGGATTGAGTCAGGTCGAGTTACTAGGTAACTCGAACTAGACTTGATTTGAGTTCGGATTGAGGAAGCCTACTCAGTTTGGACCGATTCATCCATTCGGTTCGGTTCGGATCGAGTCAGGTTTGAACGAGTCATACGAGTCGAGTCATCCCATGCCCTGCTCTACTCGTGGTCCAAGTAATTGAATTTGAGAACCTGTTTTTTAAAAATCAGAAGACGTATTTATTGCCCGTTCGAATTTCGACCGCAAAAAGCATGCTAGAACTTCTCCTCCTTTTTGCATCTAGCTTCCATTAAGTGGCCTATGTGAGGCCCACTGTAATGACTATGCAAAATTCATACCGTACATTTGTGCACCGGATCATGTTAAAACGTCCTACCAAAATGAGGTAGATCTATAGCTCAAATGAGACACGTTACAGTAAAATGCGGATACGAGTTTCCTACCAGTGAAACGGTTTAATTCTTAATTTACTCTTTTTAATCTTTGCATGGCTCACACCTTAGCTTTAATATCTCTCATTAGTTCTCTCTTTTTTTGTCAAACTAAGGTTAAATTGCGCGATCTAGTTGAGTTTTTAAACAGTGGAAATATGAAGCGTCCGTCTGATGGGCCTAATGATTATGGGTCATGGTCTGGGAAACGAATGGACACTGACCATTCCAAAATAGTGGTAGTGCAATTATCCACCCACAGGCATGTGGAGTGCGGATCCTCTGCCTCCCAGAGGCAGGAACTCCCTGCCTCCAGCGTTTTCATTGGTCAACGTCACTATAAGTGCCACATAATCAGATTTTTTTAAATATGTTTAAAAGATTTTTTTAAATATGTTTAAAAAAGTACATTTAATAAGAAGTATAACGGAGACGTTAAACGGAAGCGGTTTGTGTGCTGAGTAAATCAGTATGGTAAGCGTACCGAGTAAAGTCTGTGGAGCCCACCGTCATGCATTGTATCAACTCCATCCATCTCTTTTATCATATAATTTTAAGGATTTACAACAAAAAATAATCATATCCAAAGATCAAGTCGACCACACCAACTGAAACAATGTGAATTGAATTCTACTGTTGAAAAGTTGTTGGGGCCCACAGAAGTTTTATATCAAGATGATATTTGTTTTTTCCATTCATCCATATCTTTGTGATCTTATGAACAATTTGGATGAAAAATAAACATCATTAGGGGCTTAGAAACATTTCAATGGTGAAAATCAATACTTCCACTGTTTACTTTGGTATGGTCTACTTGAGCTTTTGATATTTTTCCATTTTGGGCTCAACCCCTAAAATGATCTGAAAAAACGGATGGACGGTGTGGATAAACCATATGAATTCACAGTGGGCCCAACAAAGTTTACTCATTACGATAAGACTCGGCACGCAATCCGATTTCACGTGTGGGGACGCGGATTTTCTGCCAAAGCCTTTTGCAGTAGGATACTGTGCAAGGATTCCGGATGGGCCCACTGTGACGTTTGTGATAAATCTAACCCGTTCATCCATTTTTAGATATCATTTTAGGACATAATACCAAAACTAAGGTATATAAAAAACTCAAATGGGCCATACGAGAGTAAATAGTGGGGATTTAGTGTCCACCGTTGAAATATTTATATAGCCACAAAAGTTTTGCATTGGTCTAATATTTTGGTGTTTTCATTTCATCCTAGTAAAAATGACCTTATAAACAGTTTGGATGGCATACATACATCAAGACGCCTAGGAAGGTTTCAATCGTAGGAATTTCTTTCTCCACTGTTTCATCTTGTATGGCCTAGTTGAGTTTTTGATTATCCTAATTTTTGGTTACATGTCTTAAAATGAGCTCTAAAAATGGATGAATGGATTGGGATTCTTATAAACATCATGGTGGATCCCACCATACATCCCAGTGCTGGAACTTCATGCAAAAGGCTTTTCCCGGTGAATCCGTGTCCACGGTTTCCATTGGAAACGGACTGGCTACTCCCCTGTCACTTGGTGCTATGTGGGTCCACCATGATGTATGTGTTTCATCCATGCCATCCATTTATTTTTCTAGATCATTTTATGGTCTGAGACCAAAAATGAGGTATAACCCAATCTCAAGTGGACCACATTACATGAAACAGTGTTGAATGAACGTTGACCATTTAAAACTTTTTGGGGGCCACAAAAGTTTTGGATCAAGCTGATCTTTGTTTTTTCCCTTCATCTGAATCTTTATGACCAAACCAACAGATTGGATGTCAAATAAACAGTACAGTGGGCCTTAGGAGGACTTTAATTATGGATATCCAATCACCATTGTTTTCCTGTGGTGTGGTCCATATGAGATTTATATCCCTCTTATTTTTGGGATCAACCCCTAAAATTATATGCAAAAGTAGATTAACGGAATGGATGAAACACGTACATCATGGTGGGGCCCACAGAGTACCAACCACCACCACCATCGGGCTGGTGGTGGAGGGAGTAGTCAATCCGCTTTCATTTCCATTTGAGATTCAGTGTCACATTGAGTAGTGAGACTCACTACTGAAGTGATGTCACCTATTTATATGGGTCCCACTATGATGTATGTTTTGTATCCACACCGTCCATCCATTTGGAGAGATCATTTTAGGGCATGAGCCAAAGAATGAATCAGATCCAAAACTCAAGTGGACCCCACCATAAAAAACAGTGGAGAGAGTCACGCCCACCATTTATTACAACTGAATCCCAATCCAAACCTCGTTACTTTATCTGCAACCCCATCACTTTATCTACTGAACTCTGTCACTTTGTACTGCAACCTCGTTACTTTGTCTAGTGAACCCCGTCACTTTGTACTGCAAACCCGTCACTTTGTCTAATGAACCTCGTCACTTTGTACTGCAACCCCATCGCTTTGTCTACTGAACCCCGTCACTTTGTACTGCAACCTCATCACTTTGTCTACTGAACTCCGTCACTTTGTACTGCAACATCATCACTTTGTCTACTGTACCTCGTCACTTTGTGCTGCAACCCCGTCACTTTGTCTACTGTACCCCGTCACTTTGTGCTGCAACCTCGTCACTTTGTCTACTGTACCCCGTCACTTTGTACTGCAACCCCGTCACTTTGTCTAGTGTACCTCATTACTTTGTCTAGTGTACCCCGTCACTTTGTACTACAACCCCATCACTTTGTCAACGTTCATGGATATCCATCATTAAAGTCCTCCTAAGGCCCACCGTATTGTTTATTTGACATCCAATCTGTTGGTTTAGTCATAAAGACTCAGATGAAGGGAAAAAAACAAAGATCAGCTTGATGTAAAACTTTTATGGCCCCCAAAAAGTTTTTAATGCTCAACGTTCATTCAACACTGTTTCATGTAATGTGGTCCACTTGAGATTGGGTTATACCTCATTTTTGGTCTCAGACTATAAAATGATCTAGAAAAATAAATGGATGGCATGGATGAAACACATACATCATGGTGGGCCCACATAGCACCGAGTGGCAGGGGAGTAGCTAGTCCGTTTCCAATGGAAACCGTGGACACGGATTCACCGGGGAAAGCCTTTTGCATGAAGTTCTAGCACTGGGATGTATGGTGGGGTCCACCATGATGTTTATAAGAATTTCAATCAATTCATCCATTTTTAGAGCTCATTTTAAGACATGTAACCAAAAATTAGGATGATCAAAAACTCAACTGGGCCATAAAAGATGAAACAGTGGAGAAAGAAATTCCTACGGTTGAAACCTTCCTAGGCGTTTTGATGTTTATATGCCATCCAAACTGTTTATAAGGTCATTTTTACTAGGATGAAGTGAAAACACCAAAATATTAGACTGGTGCAAAACTTTTGTGGCCATATAAATATTTCAACGGTGGACACTAAATCCCCACTGTTTCCTCTCGTGTGGCCCATTTGAGTTTTATATACACCTTAGTTTTGGTATTATGTCCTACAATGATATCTAAAAATGGATGAACAGGTTGGATTTATCATAAACGTCACAGTGGGCCCATCCAGAATCCTTGCGCAAGATCCTAGTGCAAAAGGCTTTGGTAGGAAATCTGTGTCCCTGTTAGACATGTGAAATCGGATTACGTACCGAGTCTTATCATACTGAGTAAACTCTATTAGGCCCTCTGTGAATTCTTGTAGTTTATCCATGCCATCCATCCATTTTTTCAGATAATTTTAGGGGTTGAGCCCAAAACTGAAGTATATCAAAATCTCAAGTAAACCATACCGAAGGAAACAGTGGAAGTATTGATTTTCACCATTGAAATGTTTCTAAGCCCCCCAATGATGTTTATTTTTCATCCAAACGGTTCATAAAATCACAAAGACATGGATAAATGGAAAAAACAAATATTATCTTGATATAAAACTTCTGTGGGCCCCCAACAACTTTTCAACGGTAGAATTCAATTCACACTATTTCAGGTGGTGTGGTCCACTTGATCCTTGGATATGATTAATTTTTGTTGTGAAATCCTAAAATTAGATGATAAAAGAGATGGATGGAGTTGATACAATGCACGAATGACGACGATGGGCTCTACAGACTTTACTCGTATGCTTACCATACTTATTTACTCAGCACGCAAACTGCTTCCGTTTAACGTCTCCGTTATACTTCTTGTTAAATGCACTTTTCTTAATATATTTAAAAAATTTGATGATGTGGCACTTATAGTTACGTTTACCAATAAAAACGGTGGAGGCAGGGAGTTCCTGCCTCCGGGAGGCAGAGGATCCGCAGTCAAGCATGTGACATTGATTGATGGTTTGTATCGTGCTTGAAACAGAAAAAAAGATACTGGGTGTTTTAGTCACGTAGAGAAGCCAACTTCCTTTATGTCACGTTTAGGTGCCACGTCCCATTTAAGACCTGTTCTCGTTTTAAAAATCAAGATTAAAGCATGGACACACCTTTATGTCACGTTTAGGTGCCACGTCCCTTGTTTTTTTGGTTCCCTTTTTTCTCTGTCCGTTTCCTATATGATAGGTGCTTCTTTTTTTTATTTTGTTTTATTGAGACACACCTGAAGCACTGTAAGTTTTGTGTTCAATAAAATTGTGGCAAGAGTCCATTTCCTTTAGATAAAAAAAAAAAGAAAAAAAAAAGAAAAAAAAGAAAAGAGAGCATGGATTGTCAAGTCAATTTAATTTCAAGTTGCAGTTTTAACGTGGCCATGGTGACCAATCTATTTCTTCGGGTTAAAATGGTCATCATTACTTTTTCTTGAATTTACAGGTCTTAGATCACAGTCATCATTACTTTTTCTTTTTTTTTTTTCTTTTCTTTTCTTTTCTTTTCTGTTTTTGAACTTACAGCTCTTGGGTCAAAGTAGATGATCACAGGGAAAATGTTTTGATGCAAGATGGAGCTAGAATATTTTTTGGATTGAAAAACTACTGGGCCCACAATTATGTATAAGGTCATATACATGCAGTCTATCGGATCCCCATCTCATTTGAGGGCATGAGCCTATAAATGAGGCAAATTTAAAACTCAAGTGAATTACACTGCATTAAACAATGTGAATTGAATGCCTAGTGTTGATGACTGCTTATGGGGGCCATAGCAATTGATGTAGAGCCGGTCAATGATACTTCTATTTTCAAGATGCACTAGAGAAGACTCGATCGGAGGTGGAAGTGATCTAGACCATCAGAACTGAAAATAGACATACCAAATATGATTTTGTGTAAGAAAAGCTACTTTAGCCACCCAACCCTGCGCCAGGTTGCCCATGCCGAATTTACGAGATTCCATTAGATCAATGGTCAAAAATTAATTTTAATTTCATTTTTACTATTTATAGTATGTTTTAGTTTGATCTTAACTCTTGATTCTTTGAGTTTCAAGAGTCATGCCCAACATCAAAAGGGCATAGAAAAATTAGGAGAATAATGTGGTTAGGCTAAATTGGAGACTGTTTTTGGCCGAAAATCATGAAGTCTATTAGAAATCATGACCATCTATAAAAAGTAAGTTTATTATTTATAGTATAAGTCACATTTTTAGAGAATTTGAGTTTGAGTTTGATTATGAAACTTCTTCCTAGGTTTGGTATCGCTATTTAAAGGATTATAAATTCATTTTTATTATCCATCAATTTATTTTTGGAATTATTAGAAATTACTTGTGGATTCGAGGAATCTCTATGAGTCTAAAGAAACTCTGTGGATTTGGAGTAGTTATCCTTGAGGAAGACGGTGTTTGACCTCATCACGTCCACCCTTGCGTCAAAAATTTTGGATTAAGCTGATTTTTATGTTTTCCCTCTATCCATATATATCTTTATAATCTTACCAATAGGTTGGATGACAAATAAATATCAGTGTGGGCCTCATAAAAGTATATATTGACTTTCAACAAATGAAGTTCATAAGGACCACTATTTCATGTGTGTGATCTATTTGAATTGTGAATTTGCCTCTTTTTCAACAGTTGCCCTAAAATGAGCCCATGGAGTGGATGACTTGCATGATATAATTACATATTTATCACAACAGGCTCCATATGATTTTAGCGGATCACCTTTTTGCGGAAGGGGATTTAGTAACCACTCTTTGGCGTAAGTTCTCAACAACAGTCTCTGTCTCATTCCTAGAAAGTCAATTGGTAGCTGGTCGAGCCTCATAATGGTGGAGCATGGCTAACGACAACTCAAACATTGGTATCCTCCGAGGGATTACTCCTCACCTTATCTTCTAGGAAATCTGGAATGCAAGAAACATGAATCATTTTGAAGAAGTCCATGTGAACGTCGTACAATTCATAGCTAACATTGAAAGATAGTTCTCCATCATTACTGCTTCTTTCCTGCTACCGCCAAACAAAAGTCACACAAACAACGAGGCCATTCGTGAGTTGGGTATCGTGCCTACTCTAGGGAAAAACAGGTGCCTTCGCATTATCAAATGGAAAAGGTCAGCCACAGGTTGGGTAAAACTGAATTTATACGGATCTTCCATGGAAAATCCGGGACCCTTAGGTAGTGGGGGAGTGTGTCGAAATGAAAATAGAAATCTAATTTTTTACATTCTCAAGAGGTTACGATAGCAAAACAAACTTCCAAGCTGAAGTTAAAGTATTGCTAGATGGGTTGCATCTATGCTTGATGAAAGGTCTCAATCGCATTAAAGTAGAAAGTGACTCGGAAGCAGCGGTGGGGGCATTCACAAACACTAATCCCACCCCTTGGAACACCTACTACTGGAAGAAGAGGTTAGAAGCATTGTAGAGGTCAGCCACCATATCAATCCAGTACATCCTAAGGGAAGCAAACAGAGTGGTCGATGGTCTGGCCCTCCTAGGCACTGACAACTAGCTTAACAGGGACTTCAAGCATATCTAGAGGACCTCCCAATCCTGACCAAAGGGGAACTCTTTCTTGATAGAGTGGGCCGAGGTACAGTAAGAGAAACATGGATAGGTTCTGGTCAGTTTTTTCATTTCTCTCTATGATAAGTGGAATCCTCTGTTTGTTCTTGAGGTTTAGCTCAAATTGTTTATTGTCTATAAAGTTGCATTTTAATCAAATGGATATAGCAGTTTCCTTTTAAAATTTTTTTTTTTAAAAAAAGGCTCCATATGATTTTTGATGAAGTAATTTTTCTAAAAAAAATAAAAAATCATGTAATTTTAGATGAAGTAATTTCTTCACAAACCAAACTAATGCAATAATAATAATAATAATAATAATAATAATA
The DNA here is from genome assembly GCA_021015155.1 of Magnolia officinalis. Classification (NCBI taxonomy): domain Eukaryota; kingdom Viridiplantae; phylum Streptophyta; class Magnoliopsida; order Magnoliales; family Magnoliaceae; genus Magnolia; species Magnolia officinalis. Next base: position 55,953,653 of record JAJHSJ010000011.1, read on the forward strand.
ATAATAATATATTTACAGCTAATTATGAAAATCAAACAGCCCGGCCCATTTTGACATTTTTCATCTAATATCATCAAAAACATATAAAAACATTTATTGACAACTACTAAATAATTTAAATAATGATTACAAAAATCATGAATTACTTATTTTAAATACTAAATAATTTTTACTTGTATTTGATTGATCAACCAAATATTAGAGCCCTAGCTTTACTCAAGTTTTACATGTATTTGGTTTAGGAAATCGGAGTTTTCCCAAAAACCCTAACCCAAAATGCTTGTAAATTGAGAAATCTCTTTCTAAAGTACGAACCATTCCTTCTAAGTTTTCTTTTATCAACACGTGATAATCTTGAATAGTAATTTTATATTTTTGTTAAGATTTCATATGTTATAGTGCTTAAATTGATTTATTATTACAACATTAATGTTATTTATTGTTGGTAGCTAACATGTTTAATGAAATGTTTGAATAATATGGAATTCCTAATGTTATAATGTTTTTATGTCATTCGTACATGTGTTCAATTGATATACCATGACGTGTTATTAAATTACTTCGTGATTATGATTATGTATTTGATAATTTGAATTGTTGTTATGGTGAATCAAGCTCTATGAATTGTTTAAGTGAAAGTCCCGCCTTGGGTTGGTTATCCCAAGCTTATATAATCGACTGAAATTGAACACGGACAACCAACAATAGTTAAAACTACATAGGATACTTTGCACTCAGTGCTGGTTTTTCCAGAGTTCTCACTAGTTGATCGAATTAATTTAATGCAGAGCTGATCATTTATATGTTTGATAATTGTACAACATTCAATGGAATCTGGGATACCCTATTACGATTGAATGTAAGTCCATTTATAACCATTAGTATGTTACAATCCTATAAAGACTCATGAGCTGAGCATGGTGGTATGAGACACGTTATCTGAGTTGTCAGCGTATGTTGATGTGACGAGCCTTCCCATAGTGACCAGTGAATACCAATGGAAGCGACATGCTATATTATGATAATATAGATAGTTGTTGGTAATATTAGTGATGACACCACCATGTTGTTATAGGACTGAGTGATAAGCCCTTTCCGCATTGATTTAGTGTTGTTTGATGAGTCCTTACCTTTTTAAAATTATCCTTTCTTGATGAGCACTTATTATTACAATGTTTATATGAATTGGACACTTGGGTAATGAACCCTAAATTAGATCAAGTGAGACTAGTGAGGAGTCGCTATATATCGTAACAAGCCATGTGATCCGGTTAGCGACTTGTGGTATAATTACAACATCCTAACTTCACTAATATGCTATTTGAATTGGGATTAATAATGACTTGGCCAATCTACATATCATGTCATTTGTTAGTAATATTGGTGATGGGTCACATTATAATATGATAGATATTTTGTAGATCATGGTTATGAGAAGTATTAAAGATGTTGTTATTCCTAGGACATGCATCTGCATATCATGCCATATATGTACTTAATAAAATTTAGTAGGAAATTGTTTGTTTTAATATGATATCATTAACTGGGCTTTATTATGTTAATAACATGTGTAACTTAGGAAAATGGTACCATCGAGTTGATCACTCTCTCCCACCTGGGACATCGTTTTGAAACACCAATCATACGATGTCCTTGAAGCAGGTACCATGGAGGCCCATCTAGACCCTATAGATGAGTTACCAGATCTTCAAATCTCGGATGGGCAGGAGTAAGCAGAGCGCTTCACTGCAGTTTCGTTGTTGGAGTTTTTGTGCCATGATATTAGTCTTTTTTGTATACTTTTTTAACATGTATATTGGAATCCCTAGATGAGTGGACTTCGTTAACTTAATTGAGATGTATGTATATTTTCGTTATTGACTTGAGTACACTTATATTTAGACTTTTATACATAACTTAGCTTATCTCTAATGATTGATTTAATGCCATTATAAATGTAAATGAGAAATCACACTTCCACAAAGCAAACGTTCACACTTGAGATATAGGGGATCAAGTATGTACTTGACCCCCTAAAATTCAGAATATGACAGTTATATATGTAAAGATGTGTGTGTGATGTAGTGTTGAATGTAACGCTTATAACAAGCTGCAATTTAGGATGGATAAATCCGCCTTGACTCTTCCACTTACCAAAGCGTAAACTAATCAACCAAAGTTTCTACTGGGTAGGATCTGATTATATCGGCAAGCCGCAGAGTATACGCTCGTAGCCAATTAGGTGCATGATGCTATGTGATGCGATGATATGGGTTGGATATATTGTACAATGCTAATGTATGAAATATACGAAATTAATTGAAAGTTAGACGGGTGGATAGATGGGAGTGTCGCAAGGGTTGGGTTGAGTTGGTAGGATTAAGGTCTTAGTGGCTCAAGATGCTAGAGGTTTAGCTAGACTACGTTAATTTGGACTCCTTATCACTCTTACTTCTCCTTAGTGGAGGGGTGGATGGGCTAAGATGGTTTAAAAGAGGCCCTCAGGATTCTTTGATTTCTAGATGCTTGAAATATGCATGAGACGAGGCTATTTATAGCCCCAAGCCAGGTTTTCTTGTAATTCTTGACAAGTCTAAGGTTGAAAAGGGTTTGAATGGCTTGAATTTGAGATATCCGCATGGAAAGATCTTAGGGCATGTTTGGGCACGTGACTTACAGTGTACTGAGACATATGGAATTACCGCCGCCAGGGCAATTATTGCTGTCAGTGGATGGTCGGGCGCTTTAGGGGTACACACTTATCCCATTCGCCGCACCTATTCTGTTTGGGTGTTGTGGGATTGCAAGCATCCCACTGCAAGTATATGTTTGGGTAACCAACGGATTGCAACCATCCCACCGCAAGTACCCATGTGGGTATGCTTGGGTTTGGGAATTGAAGTGGATTTTACATGAGGCGTCCGCTACTACAACTAGAGCCACCGTACGGATACAAGATCTCACCCACCGTCATTTACGTGATTCATTAGCTCCGTCCATCCATTTCTTATTACTAATCGATGTGTTCACGTGAAAGTTACTACACACCCAAGGTTCATGTGGACCACACCAGAGGAAACTGTATGATTTCTCCATCTCTGCATTATTTTTTGAAGTATTGCAGGGCCAATACATATCCTTTGGGTCCTAATGATCTTTTAACAATGACCGTTCAATCACCACGGTTTCCTTTGGTGTGGTCCGAGCTTTTAAAGGGACGTGGATTGGGTACTACCCCCACGAGTCTCTACGTAGGAACGGAAAGGGATTTCAGTGGCCACCGTGATGTACGGGTTTTATCCAAACCGTCCATCCATTTAACATAAAATTTTAGGCATGAGTCTAAAAATAAGGAAGATCCAATGCTCAAGTGGACGATACCATCAGGAGCAGAAGGGTGACCGTTGAAAATAAATGGGGCCCATCGTGATGGTTAATTGTCATGCAAACTGTACATAAGATTACATAGACCTTCATAAAGGGAAAATATAAATATGATCTTGATCCAAAACTTGTGGCCCCCAATAAGTTTTCAACGGTTGGAGTTTAATTCCCATTGTATGGTCCACTTGAGCCTCAAATGTAATGCATTTTTTGAATCATACCCTATAACATGCGCATGGAAAAATGGATGGACGGTGTGGATAAAACCCATACAACACGGTGGACCCTCAGAGCCCCTGTCAATTTTTAAGTGTTGGTCAACCACAAAAGGAGTCTATCTGAAAGACAATCACATTCACATAATCACATCTCTCTCTTTCACGAGAGACTCATATGCACCTCTACTCTTTATTGCATTCACCACCATCTTGCCTTACAACAAATCCCACCTGTAACTGGGTAAAGCCCCTCCTCACTCCCCTCTGTTTCAAGTCATCTTAACCATTTAAAAACCTCAATGGCCCATAATCAAACCCATGACCAGGTGAAATACATGCATATGTATCTTCATCACCTGGCATGGGTACAACTTCACATGTCTATTATCAAAGTAGTCAGCTGTTATTATACCGCAAAGGGGGTAGTTTCTGTGACAACCGAAATGTCTTCTAAACCATTCCATACTCTAGGCATTGATTCAGCATCACGACTAAACAATGTGGTGAACCTGTAAATAGCTTAAATCGAAAATGAATCAAATATTACTAGCTACTCAACCCAAACCGTGAGTGTCAATGTGCAGACTCTATACCTGTCATTCATGATAATGCAACGAGGAGAACATCTACTCTCAGTCAAATGTACTTTCACATTCTTCTACCAGGTAGGAGTAGTACTTGTTCATGTCCGAGTGATGTCAGTACATTATGACTTGTGATATGAAAAGGAAATATGCATTCATACTAGGGTTAATACACGTTCCTCCATTGATCCGGTAGTTACCCTCTATGCAAACAACTCTTGCCTACACATGCAACCACCTTACTTAGCAGATTATACACTAATCCAATCCGGGTTTCAAGAAGTCATACCTGGCCCTTGGGAACTTGTGCTCAGCTGGCTAGTCTTCATTTCTTACGAACTCCATACTAATGTAGATTAACAAACAGATGGATAAAAGTACAGGAATGCATGCATGCAAATCTATCACAAATTACATTCACCTGTAATAAATTATATACGATTAAATACATGCAAATCTACACATAATGAGAACGTATTTAAGATGCAGTTATACATGCCATTGAAAAGTGTTCTAGAATCAAATATCTCATGTCTACCAAAATATGAACAGAAAGTAAGTGCAGCAACACTTACTGAAACAATAGCTTAATTATAACCAAGATGACAACTAGTAATGCAACCACCATTTCCCCAACTTTTAGGGTGGTATCATCTGTTTGGGTACTCTTGCACACCATGGATCTCGAAATTTCTTGGATAGAATTTCGGCATAGGTAGGTGAATCAATCTTACCACATCTCCGGGTCATTAACCCACTACTTGTACTTGCATAGTTTGCATTCCACCATGTAGTCACATCTTGGAATGTTTTGAAGGATCGATGTTTGGCACCGTTGTATCCCTCCACATGCAGTCGTGCCTCATCCCAGGACATGTATATCCCGGGTCGTCGTCCATTGAGTACAACATAATATTTACTTGAACCCATTTGCATTCACATAAACATGACCAAGATACGAGAAAATGTATGTTATACAATTCATAGTATGAAAGCATGTAAAGATGATAGTATTCAAAATGATATTTTAGTAGCTTTCAGAAAATGTAATCACAAGCATGTGGTATAGTGTGTAAGTATCCTACGACATATTTAAATGGAAAAAAAAAAGTAAAAACGACAAATCAATATATAGTTATTACATATTCAGCAATAAAAAAATCCAAAATGAGAATTATAAAAGTTGTTTAATCCATCAAGAAGAACCCCCACAAATCCCTCCATTCAAATCAGACAAGGATTTTTTTTATTTTTTTTTCAACCAATCGACCCTCCGCTCCGATCGAAGACTTACGAAAAAGAACGCTAGCTTCTCATCCCGAGTCTGCAGCTGACCAACCTCGATGAACTCTGGGTTGGTCAGTCCCTAAACCTCCTCGAGGATATCCAACACTTTACTAGTGCGGTTGACCTCTTTACCAAGTCCAAAGTTTCGCATTGCCTCCGCCACACCATCCAGAAAACTGCCAAGGACATCACAGGGACGAGCAGAACACATTCGTTTCGTCGTCGTACTCCCACCATGACTACTCTCAGAGTCAGTCGCTCGGTTGAGAGTGCTGCGGAATGAACAATTTTCTGATGCCCAATGAGATTCATTTGAAAATTGAAAATTCTCAGTCGAATCTTTGAGATGATCCTCGGAAAGATCAATAGGTACATCCGTCTCATCATCCAGGTCAGTCCAAGAGTCATTCAGATCTCGTTGAATACGAGATGAAGACGCGGCCATGTTCCTGCTTCCTTGGACGTAGCGGCCTGTTGCAGGTCTGAACCAACAATTGCTGTTAAATCATCCATTCGCTCAATCCATTTTCCACGTAACCTTTCTGCTCTCGGATGTGACTACAATCAAGAAAGAGATTAGGTAAGTAGACATATTTTATACAATCCTGATTTGCAATATAAGGGGTTGTACGCGATTATTACCTTCAGGTACTCTTCCCAGACCTCGTCGGGTGCGGTGACAACCATACGCTCATTATCCCAGCCGAAACCACTTGCGGCCAACATGTCCTTTACATCATTGTACACACGCTTGTGATACCACATTCGGTTCTGAATGTTTTGTCAGTTCACCGAAATTTCCGTCCTCCTAGACACCTCCTCAGTGGCCGCAAGATATGCCTCTCTCTTAAATCCATTATCTGCTTTTCAGCCTAGAGTTATCTGTTCAAGCAAGGCATTGAATAAAATTTGATTCATGGTCCTGGTCCATTTGATTTTTGCCAGCACGTGATAGCGACTCAGCAAGCGATTAACAGTCTTCTCGCATGGAGAAAATCGGTCGGTAGAAACTAGAGAATCTTACCGGGGACTGCGTCGGTGTTTGTGTATCTATTACCGAATAGTCAGACAGTCACTAGTGTATGAATTCAAAAACAATTAAAAACACCGAGTTTACACAATAATGAAGTTCATATTGTACTTAGCAAATATGTTGCGCAGCACGCCAACAACGCAGTGAGCCTAGATCCAATCTAAGGCCTCACCCACAAATGATAGACAGGAAGAAATATAAACTAGAAATAGATCAAAGCAATCCAAAACAAACCACAAGACAAGATATACGTGGAAAAACCCCAAACTAGGGTAAAAAACCACGGATGCAAAATTTCACTATGAAGAGAAACGAAGATTACAAGGCAATATACTAACCTCTCCCTTGGAAGTACAGAGAAAATCCTTTGCCCACACCTCAGAATAATTTCCTAAATTCACCTTAACCTAGAATAGCCCTAGGGACCCCAATTTATAGTTTTGGCAACTTCCCTTTTCGCATCCCAGTTGCGAAAGGACTTGCGACACGAAATCCCCCCCACGCAACAGACTGGTCATGGGCGGCCCCGATGTGGCTCCACTTCTCAACAATCTCCCACTTGGAGACACATCTCCATAAACCTTTGTCTTCTTCATCCGGAGTGCACCACCTCCCCGTCTTCAAGCCTGAAGACCAATCAAAGCTGAACAGAGCTTCAGCTTCTCCCTTGTGACCGCCTTGGTCAGCATATCCGCAGGATTCTCACTTGTATGAATCTTCTCCAGAGCAATCGATCCATCTTCCAGTAACGAACGTATGAAGTGATATCTGATGGCAATATGCTTGGTCCTTGAATGAAAGGCTGAATTCTTAGCCAAGTGTATTGCACTCTGACTGTCACTGTACAGCTTGCAATCTGCTTGCTTCTTACCCAACTCTTCCATAAAACCTTGCATCCACACCATCTCCTTGCATGCTTCTGTAGCCGCAACATATTCTGCTTCTGTCGTACTGATAGATACTATCTTTTGTAACTGAGAGACCCAACTGACTGCAGCACTACCCAGAGTAAAAACATAACCCGTAGTGCTTCTTCTGCTGTCGATATCTCCTGCCAAATCTGAATCCACGTAGCCTTGTAACTTGATTTTCGATCCACCATAACACAGCCCTACGTCCTTAGTACCTACCAAGTACCTAAGGATCCACTTCACAGCTTTCCAATGTTCCTTCCCGGGGTTGTTCATGAACCTGCTAACAACTCCCACTGCTTGAGCAATGTCTGGCCTCGTGCTCACCATAGCATACATGAGACTCCCAATAGCTGACGCGTATGGGACTTTAGCCATGTAGTCCTGTTCCTCCTGCGTCTTTGCACCTTGCTCCTTAGATAGCTTGAAGTGGTTGGCTAATGGAGTGCTAACCGGCTTAGCACCTCCCATATTGAATCGATCAAGTACCTTGGCTATGTACTCTGCCTGTGACAAAACTAATTTCTTGTTTTCCCTGTCACGCTTTATCCTCATGCCTAGGATTTGTTTTGCAGCTCCTAAATCCTTCATGGCAAATTCTCTAGACAATTGTCTTTTGAGATCTGAGATGTCCTCCATGCTTGAGCCAGCCACAAGCATATCATCAACGTACAGAAGAAGGATGATGTATGACGTATCAAACTTCTTCAAGTAACAACAGTGGTCTGCATGACATCTCCTAAAACCGTTTCCCGACATGAAACTATCGAACTTCTTGTACCACTGCCTCGGGGCCTGCTTCAGGCCATATAGACTCTTCTTCAGTCTGCACACCTTGTTCTCATTACCTGGTGCCACGTATCCTGTCGGCTGATGCATATATATCTCTTCTTCAAGGTCCCCATGAAGAAAGGCTGTCTTAACATCTAGCTGTTCTAGATGTAAGTCCTCTGAAGCCACTATACTCAAGACCATGCGAATCGTAGACATTTTCACTACCGGTGAAAATATTTCAGTGAAATCGATACCTGCCTTTTGTTGAAACCCTTTCACAACCAATCTGGCCTTGTACCGTTTCGAACCATCGTGCTCCTCCTTCAGTCTGTAAACCCACTTGTTATGAAGAGCTTTCTTACCCTTGGGTAGAGTGACTAGCTCCCATGTACGATTAGACTCAAGAGAGTCCATCTCATCATCCATGGCCTGCTCCCACTTAACCCGTATATCTGACTGTAACGCCTCTTCAAAACACTCTGGCTCACCATTATCTGTCAGTAGTAGATAATGTAAGGAGGGTGAGTATCGGACCGTGGGTCTCCTCTCCCGAGTAGACCTCCTCACAACTGGTGTATGCGGCTCTGCCTCATCCTGTGGCACTGTAACACCCATGTCCGGTAACTCTTCCAACTCTACGAATTCCTTTTTCTCGGCCTTATTTTCCTGCACACTGTCCTTATGCATCACTTTTTCATTAAAGACTACGTCCTTGCTTCTGATGATTTTTCTGTTTTCTGCATCCCAGAACCTGTAGCCAAAATCATGTTGCCCATAGCCTATAAACGTGCACCTCCTGGACTTCGCATCCAGCTTGTTTCTGTGCTCTGCATCAATGTGAACATATGAAGTGCAACCGAACACTCTGAGATGTGCAAGGTTCACTTCTTTCCCAGTCCACGCTTCTTCTGGTAGCCCACCATCCAATGGTGCTGAGGGACTTCTATTGATGAGATATGCGGCAGTATTCACAGCATCTGCCCAAAAGGTCTTGGGCAACCCTGCATGTAACCTCATGCTCCTGGGCGCTCAAGGATGGTCCTGTTAATGCGCTCAGCCACACCATTCTGCTGTGGTGTCCCTGGAATCGTTTTCTGATGTTTGATTCCATTTGCTGCACAATACTCCTCAAACCTCTTATCACAATACTCTCCCCCATTGTCAGATCTGAGACACTTTACTGTTTTACCTGTCTCATTTTCTACCATAACTTTCCACTTCTTAAATACATCAAATACATCAGATTTATGTTTTAAGAAGTAGACCCACAGTTTTCTACTAGCATCATCATAAAGGTAACAAAATAACGTGAGCCACCAAGAGATAATACCTGTGCCGGTTCCCACACATCAGTGTGTACAAGCTCCAAAAGATATGTCTTTGGAGTGTGTCCCGTCTTCTTGAAGCTTACCCTCTTCTGCTTGCCATACACGCAGTCCTCGCAGAATTCCAAGTCAATAGACTTCAGCCATGGTAGCTTCCCTTTTGACAATAACACTTTCATCCCTTTCTCACTCTTATGTCCCAGCCTCTGATGTCATAACTGCCCATTCACTCCAGTTGATGTGACTGCGAGTGAACTATACGATCCTGAAGTCACGTACAAAGTACCTTCCTTTTTGCCTCGAGATATTACCAAGGCACCTTTTGTGATCTTTCAGGAGTCACTGGTGAATGTCGTCACATAACCGGTATCAGCCAATTGTCCCACTGAGATCAGATTACGTTTCAAACTCGGTACATGTCTGACATCCTTCAATTTCAAGACCGTTCCGTCTTTCTGATTTACATGAACATCTCCCTTTCCAACAATATTGCACGGCTCATCATCACCCAGGTAGACTCTCCCAAAGTCACCTGACACATAATCACGCGCAGAACTTCCTTACACGAAGTAGCATGAAACGAAGCACCCGAGTCTATAACCCAAGACTCATTCCTCGCATCAAGAGACAAGATCAACGCCTCTGTGTCGCTCCTCAGACAGATTCACTGAATCTTTCCCACCTTGAGAGCTTCCTTCTTGTTTCTTGAGCACCCTGCAATCACGTTTCATGTGCCCCTTCTTGCCGCAATGCCAACACCCGTCTTTGTCTTTCGGTCCCTTGGACTTATTCCTTGACTTAGAACGCCCGTGTTTATTGCCTCCTTTGTTCAGCGATCTTCCTCTTCCTTCAACGTTTAGAGCATTCCCTGAATCCCCTGAAACTCCTGATGCCTTCCTTCTAGATTCTTCGCTGAGAATTAGACCGGCCACATCATCAAATTTCAGCTTTGTCGATCCTGAAGAATTGCTCACAGCAATCACCAAACCATCCCAACTGTCTGGCAAACTGGATAAGATCAATAACGCCCTGACCTCATCCTCAAAAGCAATGCCAACGGATTCCCAACTGGCTCGTGACTGTATTGAACTCGTTTAGATGTTCAGCCACGCTCCCACCATCTGACATCTTCATGTTGAATAGTTGTTTCATAAGATGAACCTTGTTGGATGCTGAGGGCTTTTCATACATGGTGGCTAGGGCTTCCATTAATTCTTTTGTCGTTTTACCTTGGATATATTGAAGGCGACGCTCTTAGACAAAGAGAGTCGGATCGTTCCTAAAGCCTTCCTATCCAGTAAAAACCATTCATCATCTGTCAACTTTTCTGGTTTCTTCTCTTTTCCTCCTAGAGGAATATAGAGGTCCTTCTGATACAGATAATCCTCCATCTGCATCTTCCAGAAGGCAAAGTTTGAACCATCAAACTTCTCAATTCTAGTTTTCCCATCTTCTGCCATCGCTCCCAATAGAACTAAACCAATAGCTCTGATACCAGTTGTTGCGCAGCACGCCAACAACGCAGTGAGCCTAGATCCAATCTAAGGCCTCACCCACAAACGATAGACAGGAAGAAATATAAACTAGAAATAGATCAAAGCAATCCAAAACAAACCACAAGACAAGATATACGTGGAAAAACCCCAAACTAGGGTAAAAAACCACGGATGCAAAATTCCACTATGAAGAGAAACGAAGATTACAAGGCAATATACTAACCTCTCCCTTGGAAGTACAGAGAAAATCCTTTGCCCACACCTCAGAATAATTTCCTAAAATTCACCTTAACCTAGAATAACCCTAGGGACCCCCAATTATTGGAAGTTTTGCGCAAAGAACACACTTTTCGCATCCCAGTTGCGAAAGGACTTGCGACACGAAATCCGCGCAACCTCGACTGGTCGTGGGCGGCCCCAGATGTGGCTCCACTTCTCAACAAAATATGTATTAATTAAAGACTAATTAATCGTATCAAGCGAAAATGTAAGTGTAAAATGGCAGTCTTCATCTCGACTGTCTTCTCACACACACAGACACACTGTGTGTGTGTGTGTATGTGTTTGTGTGTGTGTGTGTGTCAATCACATTAGTTAATGCATTTATATATATAAAAGGACCCTATCTATTCCTACTATTTGTTTGTGCGTCTGTCCACATTCGCTCCGCAATCTGATTACGAACATTGATCCACGTTGATTTCTCCTGCTGTGTCGCTTGAATGAGCCACTGCCGCTCATCCATTATTGATACCTCATTTGGTGTATGATTTATCTCTATACCAACATCCTCTAAATCTTGTTCAGTTTCGTCTTCTTGACGAATGAAATTATGTAGTACACAACAAGCTACTACAATCTTGACCTGTGTTTCAAATGGATATTGTACAACTATCTTCAAAATAGGAAATCTCCCCTTCATTACACCAAAACAATGTTCAACAGCGTTTCGCAATTGCGTGTGTCAGTAATTGAATAACTCATTCATGGGTGCTCTCCCGGTTCGATATTCGTATAGGCGGTATCGAACACCGCAGTAAGGCGCCATGAACCCAGGTGAGTGAGCGTATCACGCATCGACGACGAAATATTTTCCTACATTGCGTAAGAGTTATGGTTTTGGGGGTTAGTGTATTGATAATGATGTTACGGTGCAGAATATTGTCAAGTATTTGTGAAGAAACAATTACCATTTGGTATAATTAGTGAATCATCACTTCGAGTCAGAGCGTTATGTAGGACCCGTGCATCCGAAGCGGAACCCTCCCATCCAGCTAGCACGTATAAGAATGTCATGTTAAATGAACAAGGACACGATACCCTTCCTGTTGCGAAAGCTTGGGTGTTGGAATGATTCCACATGACCGAGAATATGCATCCCATTTATTGCACCAATGCAATCCTATCCGATATTATATCAATTTCACTTATAAGATAATATGACAAATATTAACTTATTTTAAAATCAAAACGGAAAAGGGTATCCCACGCCGAAAATGGTACCTGGAAATAAGTTTGCTAATAAGGATTCGATTGAATCTCCAAGGGGGTGTCAATACCGGCCTGCTTAACAAAATCAGGGTACAAAGACATTATCGCATCTAAGACACGATGAAAGTGACGACTTACGGTTTCACCTGAATGTATAAATCTGTGTCCTATCACACGATTACACACTTTATGTCCAATGGTATGGAGGAAGATGACTAGTTGCTCCTCAAGACTAACGTGACGAGTATCGTGTAAGTGCGTTCTCTCACGCAGTACGTTACATAATGAGAAGAAACCTTGCCTTTTCATCCTCAACTGCATAAAACATTCACTGTCACTTGCACGAACGATTGAGTTGATAGACCTTGTCCCCTCGTCATCCCCATGACGCGCCGATTCTCTTAACATATAGTGACAACAATATTCCCCAACAGCAGCGACACATGCGGCCACAGCTTGGACAACAACGGTCTCGGCCATTTCTTCTTCATCGTCGCTATCCATCTCCTAAACCTCACCTACACTTGCGGATACAAGATACTATATGATCACCTTTAAAATGCCTAAGTCAAACTTCTAGTTAAGCACGTAAACCTCTAAGTGGCCCCATAGAGTTTAATGAAAATGTTGTTCAAATTTACAATGCGAATTGAGAAATCATTTACAAAAAAATGAGTAAGTCGTGTATACCTCATAGGTTTTTAATGATGGAAAGTGAACTTGAAAGCAGAACACACACCACACCACCCACCACCCACCACACAAACAACACACACACATATATATATATATATATATATATTTATATAAAAATGTGAAACTGAATGCAGGCTGAGCGATCCATGGTCCTGAGTTGCACGTTCATTCACAACTTTCTTGTTGTAGATGCATCATTTACAAGCATATGTGGATGCACATAAATATAGAACATAACAATCAGAAGGAATAGACTGATAGCCAATTGACCATCAGGGAGAATAGTTTTAATAGTTAAAGATGGTCCAATATTATTTTTTGTAGTAACATACAACAAATACACTTGCTAGTCGATAGGAAGAAAATGTTGCCTATAAAGTAGGATGCAAAAAAAACCAAACGCCAATCACATAAATCCAACAATTTATTACTCAACATGGTATCCCTCAAATTAGATCCGATATTGAAACAACTGTCTTCAAATTAAACTGAGTACATGCAATCGAAATGAAACTGAACGCAAATTCAAACTGTTAACTGAATCTAAATTAATCTGAATCACAGATGCCTGTTCCATGAATCTTTTTTCTGAAACAACAACTGAAACTTAAAGGAGATGAAATTGCCCCTATGATGACGTCTGTGGAGCTCATCGTCCAGGTCTGATGTATGTGTTATACATCCACTAACGTCATGTGTTTGATAGCTCAAAGCAATTTTGGATAAGCTCAGGTGGATTACACCATATTGAATCAACGTAGAGATTGAATGTCAACCATACAAAAACTTGTGGGTCCAAGTATTATATTTATATACCATATAAACATGTTGTAGATGATCACACAAATCTATTTGGTAGCTCGAATCATATCATAAATTCAGGTGGATTCCTGAACATCGCCTGTTACATAATGATTTTGAAATAACCATGAAAAAGAAAGGCAAAGGCAACAGTCAGGGTTGCTGAGATAGCAGTTAGTTGCTGTTCAAACAACAACTTTTTATTAAATAATGTCTTTCTGTTCCGGGATCACTTATGCATCACTCATAACAAACTATCAGAAGGTATAGAATAATATGCAATTGACCAACAGGGAGAATAGTTTTAACAGTTAAACAAATCCAACAGGTCTGATGTATGTATTTTTATATCTACTAACTTCATGTGTTTAACAGTTAAAAGATTTAAGTATCTCAGGTGGATTACACCATATCACATTCAAAGCTATGATTGAATGTCAACCCTCAGTCGAAATTGTAGTGTCCAAGTATTATGTTGAAATGCCATCTAAACCTGTTGAAGCTGGCCACACAAATCTGTTTGGCAGCTCAAAGCAGTTTCTAATTTCATGTGGATTTTCTGAACCTCACCTGAATTAAAATTGGATTAAAATATAACCAAATGGAACTGAAGGCAATTTTGGGAAATGAAACCAAACACCATCACAAATGCCTATTCCATGAATCTGAACTCTAAAACAGGGATTTTATTGGACCTTCTACAGAGCACGCATCTTTGTTTGACCTTGTCTTATAACATGACTGATAACTGGGTTATCAAATCTGACCACCAAATACTTCTAATGCCTAAAAAAAATGATATGAGAGCTATTAATTCAAGTTAGCTGAAAGCCTGAAATGAAAAATCTCAGTCTCATCATATGATGTTACTATATAAAATCCCTTCTGACTCAAGGTTTTAGGTTTGTTACATAAACTTTTCATTCCTAGGTACATTGTGGATGTTATTGTGCTGTTCTAGGGTGCCATATAAGTGTTAGTGCTTGTGTCGTTTTGCTGGGGCCAATCATTGTTTGGTATGGTGTGTTTATTGGAACTGATATTGTTCATATTTTGGCACATAAAATGTACTGTCTGTGAGATTTCACTAACTAGTGAATGGTGTTCATGATACTCAGTTGTCATGATACTTTGTTGTCAACGGACTTCCTATACCTGGAACTTGGTGGAACTTGCTTTCTTCAACTCTGATGACCCAGCCTGCTTCTAGAACTATCCATTCTTTCTTTATTATAATGGACAGAAAAGCCTTTAATATTTGTATTAGCTTAATTTCAATTTCTATCTCAACTGTAAGTTACACACGTTTATGTGACATTGTTTTATGTGTAACACTGAATGTTCTTTTTTCCCCCTTCAGATGATGGTAGAGTGCATAAGCCAAGCAGAGATGTGTTCCCTATCGAGGCTCCAAAAGTCAGTATTGTTTCAGATGAAACTAGGGTGCACAAGATAAACAGAGATGCATGCTCTGTAGAAGGTCCATGAATCTGTTCCGGGATCAGTTATACATCAATCAAAACTTCACAATTAGAAGGTATAAAATGATAGCCAATTGACCATTAGGGAGAATAGTTTTAACATTTAAACAAATCCAACAGGTCTGATTTATGTGGTTTATTTCATATAATTTCATGTGTTTGACAGTTAAAAGATTTTCGTATCTCACGTGGATTACACCATACACACTCGAAGTAGTGATTGAATGTTAACCATCAGGCAAAATTGGCAAGACAAAAGCTGAGATAGCAGTAACTTGCTACTGAAACAGATACTTTTTCTTAAACATTCTTATTTTTTAAAATGAATGCTACTGTTTGGAAGGGTAGACACTGAAACCTATACTAGAATCAAACTGTAGGTGTATTTAATTACAATGCAGACTGCATCAAAATCTCTCAGAAACTAAATCTGAATCTATACATACAGTACTATAGAACATAGATTAACTAACTTATTGAAAAATCCCACAGTTTCAAACTCATTGTCTGTCCCTACTGAACTCATGCATGAACCAGATTCAAAAAGTACATCACCAAATTCAAAAAGTACATGTTTGTAAATAAAATGCACACACCACTCAAAATCTCCCAGAAAGTAAATTTCAATCTGAAGATACTGGATTACAAAAGATTAATTACCAAAATACAGAAAAAAATCGAACAGTTTCCCTCAACTTGCCTGTCCTTACTAAACTGAAACTTATAGTAGATTGAAACTATACATTTATGTAATTAAAATGCAGACTCCATCCAAAGATGTCAGCAAGGGAAACTGAATGCAAAACATACATCAATCACGATCACAGAGTCACTCCAGTTTAAAGTTATATCCAAGTCTTGCATGATATTACGACTAGTAGTTAAACTATAAGTGATCTCTGATCAGAATCTACATGTATATAAATTTAAAGGATTCATGCATCCAGTCTTCCGGTTACTGGAACTGAATATGCAAATCAATCATAAGATCAAGGCATAGGTTCACCAAAATGACCTGCCCACCGAAGCCATCCAAAATTTCTGTTTGTGGAAATCCGAGTAAGTGCTGCACCTTTCTTATTAGCCTTCATTATTTATTACTAAACATGCAAGTTCTCAAAAACTTTTGGTTGAGAGCCTGGGATTGGTCCTCTTGAGGTCGGGTAAGGCTCCTGTTGGCTCTTAATCTGACTCAACAACCTGAGTCCCACCTGGCTGAGTTGCACTTTCAGAATCACTTAAAAGAAGAGATGCATCCTAGAAAATGCATATGTGGATGCATGAAAATACAACAGAAGCCAACATAAGTTATAGAACAATAGCCATAAAACACATCAGAAAGAATAGTTCTGACAATTTACAAGTCGAAATCATTTTCTACGAGTAACATACAATAAACACAGAAGCTAATTTATAGGTACAATGTGCTTCCTATAAAGTAGTATGCAAATAAGCCAAACAGGAGGATCGAATTTTATGAATTTTTACTGAACATTAAACTTTCAAATTTGCAAACAATTTGAAACCGAATAAAAAATCTGAACGCAGATTAAAGCTATAAACCGAATCGAAATGTTTTTCTGAATCATAATTGGCATGTTATACGAATTTATTTCTGAAACAACATTTGAAACTTAAACACTTCGAGTATTGAAAATGAAAGTTGTAATACCATTCATTTTATAAGACACCTCAAGAAACAGATAAACATAGTATGAACAATATCAATTAATGACTTACTTTCGACAATGAAAATGGTTGATAAGAGGTACCTGGACCGCAAAGTAAGAGCACACTACAGCGTTGAGGTCCTGACTCAAGGAGCTCTGCCATGCAAACCACAAAAACAAATGGTTACTATCGTTACAACAACTGACTTGCGTGAGAGGGCCATATAAAAGATTTTCATTCTAGAATCCTGATCACCTACAACATGCACCTATTGGGGCCTGGTGAGGAAAACCGGAATGCATGAAGGCAACCCTGAGACAATGATCTCAGAGGCCCTGTTGGCCGGTGATTTATTGGGGTAGATCAAGGACCACAACATTTTCTATTTGATCCTCTGTCATACAAAAACAGACAGAATCCCATACACGATGAAGAAAACTTACCTCAGCTTCAAATCTCCAGTAGCTCGCCCTTGCAATACCTCTTCACGCAATCAGCTTAGAGACCAACATGCATCCATATATAACATCGCATTCGCGTAAAAAGAAAAAAATCAATCAGATACCATCTCTCCCGCCATGCCCTCCCTCCCGCCAGCGTGAGGAATTGATAAATCTTATCCATGGTCCGTACGAGGGACTGCGAAATGCAGAGGGATGGGCTCGATGCAGTATGAGAGAGCCAGCGATGATTCCAAGGAGGGAATTCGCAATCCCTCCATATCTCAGTCGAATCCATCTAAGGACGGAAGACGTCCCAAAGACGACGCTGCCCAAACAGGCCGAGGGGTAGGGTAGGAGGGATTTGACAATCCTATCCCTCCAAAATCCTTCTAATACACCATAAGTCATGCACCCAAATAGGTCCTAAGTCAATTCTTAGGTCATAAATGGGGTGGGTATGTGTTAGATATTGCAATATCTATATCCAACCTGTTTAGAAGTTTGGTAATTGTAATATTAATATCCAACCCATTTCAAAGTATTGGTTAGACGCATCTAAGTGTGATTTAGTTAAGTCATTTACTTTACCAAACTACTTTCTATTACTAAAAATGAACAAAAAGGGAATCAAATTCACAACATTTGAGAGGGATAACATAGACATCAAACTCATTTTATTATAATCATATAATTAATTATTTTAAACATTTTTCTTTACTATTCTTAAAATCTTTAATTTATAATTAGTACCTGTTGAGACTCAAATATTGCATATTTAATCCTTCAATTATATTAGTTTTTCTGACATTTAATTGATAATTTGATTTAATTATATACGTTTTTGTCATGCAAGGTGGTTCGGAAGCTTATGATGAATATGCGCTTAAAATGATGGATTTAGAACTTAAAAAAAGATAATGAAGAATTCACATGCTAAAAATCTAAGGAAATCGAGAATGAAGAGAATCAAAGATTTGAAGTGAAGAAAATGAATCCTGAAAATTGGCAAAAAAATGATATTCTAAAACTCCGAGTCTAAAAGAGAAATTCCTGAAACAATTCTCAAAATAGACTTCAATGACATCGACAATTTAGGAATTTCGGGCTAAACTTGTTGGATAGTTCTAGATGATTTTCAATGACATCGAAGGTATTATAGAAGGTCTTCAATAACATCGAAGTTTATCATCGAAGTGTAGAGTGCATAACTTTTCCGATGTGGTGTGAAAGTTTGAGTTGTAAAACTATTTAAAGGAGTCCCTAAGCTATTTCAAATCATCTTCTAGGGTTTTGAAAAGGAGAGAAGGCCTAGGTGGGGCGCCGATAACGTTCTTCCACTTCGATTGCTTAACGGTTCTAATAGATCTTTTAGCCTTTCTTTTGTTTTTAAGTTAGCTATGATTAGTTAATCTCTTAGTTAGGGCTAAGAGGTGAAGCTGTAGTTTATTTTGACGCTTCATTTGCTTTGATTAAAGTATATGATAAATTCTTATTAATTATAGTTTGAATAAAATGAATATTTTTAGTTTTCTATGGTTTATTGTGACTGAAATTATAGTAGATGATGTGAAAGCTTTTAATATCTTCATATCTGCTTTGGAAGTGGGATCTATAAAATTCGTTATTCACCATTGTCTATAGGCACAGTGGATGGTTGAATTCCTTACGATTATCACATGAATGCTTCACGTGAGAACTGTGTTAAGGAAAAATTCAGATTTTTAAGTTTTTACTGCTCTATCATCCAACTGGATAGAATAGGACTTTAATTCCAGTTATAGCTCTTTGAATCAAGTAAGGTAACATCTTAATAGCTACATGTGGATCCTTGGCGTTCTAGTTTTTATTTTATATTGATTGTTAATCATCATTGATCTCTTAATTCTTCAGATTGTTAGTTTAATCTAGTTCATAGTTCTAGTTGTAGTTTATTTCAAAAGGACACACATAAAAGTCCATGTGGATTCGACCTCAGTTTCACTGAATTATTACTACATCATGACCCTACACTTGGGGTTGTGAATAGTACCTATTGAGCCGAGTTGAGCTGAGTCTTTAAGTCTGTAATAACTCTAATTCCTTCAATGATTTACACACTCTTGCGCCCACTTAAACCCTACAACATATATAGCTTAACAAACACTTAAACACACCTTTAATCAGGAGCATTATCTCCCGTCCACACGTTGGGTGTGTTTGAATTTTGAGGACAAAATTCTTATAAGGGGGCAAAATGTAATGACTTGAGATTTTGGTGCACATGCATGCATCTACATACATGCACATTTGCATCCATCTAAACATTCATGCATAATCATTTCATTTATTCATGCATTTATGCATACATCAAGTAAACAATTTGTGATATGTGTAATTGATTTATTTACAATATATCGTTGATTGATTATTGTATGGTTTTAGTATATGTATAGGTGTATATGTGCACTCTCTTTACTCATACACTTAAGATCAACCGTTCATTCATTAAGTAGCTCAAATTTAACCGTAAAACATACACTAAATTCATCCGTTCATACACCGTATAGGGTATGCAGTCACCCATTCATCTATCAATTTTTCAAGATTATAATTTAATCATCTAATCCGTTTTTCCGACGATCCACTGATCTGATCAACTAAAAACCCATCTTGTACATATATAAGTATGAAAGTAACTATACATAAACGTGTATAAAATTTTAATTGTTGGATTAGTTTACCTGTATTTTATCATCTAACCATAAGTCATACATGGATCCGCCAATTGGGACACTAAAAAATCAAATAAAAATCACTATGATAATTCTCACATTTTTCCAGATAAATTTACTGGAGTGCTTCTTACATTAGAATTTGATTTAACAATTTTATAGGTCCACAAGTCATATACGTATTTTGATGGTAAACATATAATTTTAAAAGTGGAGAAAATCATACATGTATCCATACATACAATCGTAAATCCGACGTCCTATATCTTGCAACTAGGTAACCCATTCATAAAAGCAACTGTACGTCAACTTCTTTGCTCATTGAGGTACCACATAAACCATTTAAATCTTATTTTCAATACATCTCAACCATCCATACTTGTACCGTATAACTTTCTAATGCAGTATGTCTTAAACGTATATAACATGCCCATTTAAATTTTAACATTTTAAAAAGTTGATAGCATCTTTTAAATATTATTAATTTTTAATAAAATATAAATATATTAATTCGTAGTAAAGTTATTAGCATGTGAGTGTTAGATTTAGGAAACATAAGGCGTCTGAGTATGACCGAGGTTACTAATCTAGACCACCCATCAAAATGACCAACTCAACTATTTTGAATCGTCTAAGTTTTATTATAAGATCAGTCAACCACTAGTTCATTAACTCAAACTAACAGAATAAAACTGTTAAATTCATACACAATATTAGCACTGTCCATAGAACTCCTCGACTCACCATCCGCCACCCAAATTCTTACATCAATTTAATCCATTAACCCACCCACCTGATTAGTCATCCATTATACATTAATAATTTTATATGTACACTCATGTATACACTGCTCACACATGCACAACTATGCACATGCACAACCATGCACATACACAACCACACACCACATGCATAAATTCATATACACACGCAAGTCATTTGTTGTAATAAAGAAAATTAAATATGATGAATGTTTCACTTACATGCGATATCATTTAAGGGGAAAGTTTTTTTTTTTCACATGTGGGTATTACTTATGGTGGGACATTCTATTATAAATATGGTCATGGGTGTAGGCATGAGAATGGAATGCGTGAGAAAAAGATAACAGAGAAAAATAATAAAAATAATAAATAAAAATAAGAGATTAAAAAAATAAGCATTGCGAAGCTTTTGTATAGGTGGGTGATCTATCCCTGATCTAAAATTTTTATAATTGGTCTTATTTAAAGTTATATTTTTTTATTGTTATAGTTAATTGACTTGAAATTTGAAATTTGCAGAAAATAATTGTTTATCATTGATATTTTTTTTATTGCTGACATATATAAAAAAATAATAAAGAATTTACAAAATAAAATTAAAGAAAAATCTAAATTGATTTTCTAAATTAGTAAATTTAATACGATTTTTAATATGTTAGAATTAAATTAGAAATTATTCGAAATACTACTTAAGTTATATTTTAAATTAATTTTGCTGACGTAAATTTGTAAAGCGACTCAAGTTATTAATTCTATCATTTTTTTCTCAAGACTCGTTAAAAGTAATATAGTAAAATGATTCATACTAATAAAAAAATATATATATTTATAATATTAGGTAAAATTTAATAATAATTAAAGTCCAAACTTAATAATTTTAAATATCTTATTTTTTATTAGAAGAATATTTATGTATAATTAATTAATTTAAATTTAGATTTAATTTAGTATTGTTTAACTTGGTTTGTTTAATAGTAATTTAATTGCAAATTTTAGGATTAGATTATGGATTTTAAAGTTTATAGAATTTATTTCGATTAGGTAAATTTAATTCTAAATAGATAATAACTAATTCTAATTTAAATAAATTAATATCTGACCAATCAAATTTTAAATCTTGAAAATTAGTGATTAGTATAGATTTTCAATTTATGTACTTACCTAACCCTAATAGATGGAAGTGTACGAATAGTGGATATTGAATTAAGATTTATTAATATATCTTTTAATTCAATAATTAGGGTTTAAAATAAGTAGAGATAGAATCTGATTAATATGTTTAATATATTTTTTTCCTTAATTTATTAGGAGGAAGAAAAGAATTATTATAAAATAGTCAGGCTTTATTAATATATTACTAAATTAATTAAATTAGAATGGTTAAATCTAAATAATACATTAATTTATTTGAATTTAGGATTTAACATGGGTTAAGCAAAATCAAAGTTATGAACAGTCCCACAATTCTTGTTTGTTCATTAGCTTATTAGGCATGGGTCAAGCAAAATCAAAGTTATGAACAGTCCCATTCTGATATGGCTTTGATCTATCAATTCAAAATTCAAGACCAGCCTATTGACAGTTGCTCTTGGTTCCTCTCAATCACTGGTCAGGTGGAACCACCTTTTACAAGGTAATAATTAGACCGTTCATATGGTCCATCTTCTCCCACAATAGAATGACCTTCACAACCTCTGAGAAGGGAACACTTGCAATTCCTTGTCATTTCCTATGTAGTATTTATAAATGGACTGGGCCAATGATCTATTCTTTCTGTAGGCCCATTAGTAAATGTACCTAGACTTGCCATGTGACCTAGGGCTGTCAATGAGTCGGACTTCCATGTCAGCGAATGGGGCCAATCCGGCTGATGACAGAACTTGATTGATTTTTACACTCAGGACTTGGGCCTGACTTTTGGAGCCGAAAAATAAATAGGTGGGCCGCGGGTTAGATGTTACAACTTTATATACAGTGCCCCACTCGATACCAAATCCAGACCCGCTTACATCTTTTCTGGTCTAGCTTGGGCCTATCTTTCAGGACTGGGGATGAGGGCTGGACCTAAATTTCATTCTGAATGTTAAAAAATGGAGTGGGCCATGATCAGGCCCACCTTTCCCTGGGTCTAGCATAGCCAATGGAGAACCCTAATGCTACGCCTTCTCCTATAGTGGTGGCTTACCTGATGTGTGAATCAGCCTATTCATGGTGGGTTCACTTTATACACAGTCTATAGTGTGGCCATCGATAGGGTTTGGGTCAGCCCAAGCCCATACATTTATTAAACATGCAAAAAAAAAAATAATAATAATAAAAAAAAAAAATCCAATGTGAACCAAACCCAAGACCCATTACCCTACGGACCGAACTGACCTACTCAAATTCATCAAGCCCAAGCTCGATCAGACCTGACCCACATACTTGTAATTGGGCCAGGCTTCACCGACCCAACCTAACTCAGTAAGGCCCAACACTAGTTTCAGAATAGTATCACAGGGCCTGTTCGGATACACAAAAATCCAAGGTGTAAACATGCATTGTTCACCAATGGAATTCTTAGTGGTTGGTCTATTTGA
>JAJHSJ010000011.1:55977401-56144859 GCA_021015155.1 Magnolia officinalis
TGCTCTAGGGATACCGGATGATCATTCCATTATATTTCTTGCACATAATGGACCTACAGGTATATCATCCTGTCAAAATTCCGAGCCGTGGTAAGGCCATTCATAGGAGTTAGGATTTCAATATCCAGGTCGTTCATCTGGCGAGTCCCACTGTTTATGCACATGGCCGAGAAATAGGCTGGTCCAGTCATCAGATCAGCTGTACCTGTACATTGAATGTGGGCTGTTGGTAAGTTTATTTAACCATTCATTTTTTCTGTATAGCCCTTGATAGAGTGGAATGGTGGAACAGGATTCATGTAGCCGACCCTAATTAGTTGGGAGAAGGCTTAGACGATGATGACTTTTTCTGTACAGGTGTGGCCAACTGATGATTGGGCTAGTCTAATTTTTGGCCCATGTTACCTACGTTGGTGGAGCCCACCAGATGAACATCTGGACCTTGCAAACACGTGTCAACTGGGGGGAGTAGGATTCAAATTCTTATGCTTGAGAGAGCCTCCACTGTTCTCTGAAATTCATGTCTGCTGCATGAATAATCATTTTTGTGAGCACTGCACTGGTCATTTTCTGAAGTGATTTAATGATGATGCATATGTACAGGACTGGGTTCTCAGATAAATGATATCTGCGGAAAAGACTGGGTGTTCGGAGGTGGTGATCACGGTGATCCAGGTAAAAAGGATTTATGTTTATGTTCCATTGTGCATTGGGTAACATTTGGTCGATAGTATCAAACCTAGCAACCTTCCGCAGGTGGACTCCAGCAATGGATCTGGATCTAGACTATCCAATTAGTGGACTGCCTCTTGTATGTGTTCATTTTTCTGGAATCGAATCAACGGTTATGATTCCGAAACTAGGATAATGAAATGCATACATACACAATGATATCAACTCAAACCACAAACTAGGAAAGAGATTAGCTACATTCCTTAAGCCATATCAATCCAATGATTCACAACACTCCTCTAAGCAGTCGGACTTGATGATGAATGGCTCTGATTGTCGTCCCATGCCTCCCTGCACAGTAGATACCCTTGGTTCACCTTCTCCCCAAATACCCCTCTAGTGTGTGCTTAGAGATGGGTTCCCCACATGTTTTTGAGCTTGAATGGAGAGGGCCAAGACAAGGGGGCACATCTGTAAGTTAGAGAGTTGATACCCTTTTCAAAATGTGCTTCTTTTAAGTTAGATAGTCTTTATGTTTTTGACGATGCATCTTGCTGCACAGATCTAGCACAAGCATTATCTGACCTGAAAAAGAGCACCCGATTATCGATCCCGTTGGTTGTTTTTGGCCATATGCATAAAGAGTTGGCATATGGAAATGGGCTTCGAAAAATGATTGTGGTTGGCGCTGATAACACCGTCTATTTGAATGGAGCCATCGTACCAAGGGTGAAACATTCGATTGGCGTACTAGGGACCAGCAGCAGAAGTTATGGGAACAATGAAGTCCCGTTTCAAGCAGATGGGCCACATGCTACCTTGCGAGCATTCACCTTGATCGAGATGTCAGATGGGAGGTTGGAAAAGATAACGGAGTGTTGGGTTTCGGTTTCCGGAGATAAGGTGGCATTAGAAGAGGAGAACATACTGTTTAACAGCAGTACCGTGTCAAGTCTTCTGTGAATTGGTGTTGTAACATGTAGTGTCATAAATAACTTAACGAAAACTCATTTTTGTATTTTCTTCAAATCCACTTTGTTCAGCGAAAGAAGAAAAAAATGATATGTATACGTATTTCTGCAGTCTTCTTGAGCTGCAGTTCAGATTTGAGTGGCTTTCTTCCATGGATGGCCCATAGTTCAAAAACCAAAGCAATCTGACTGTCTTAGGCCACGTTTGGGATTGTCAATATTTGATTTTAAGTTGACATTGGCTGAAATCGCAATTGAGGTCAATTTATATTTCCAGCTGTTTGGACTCCCAATGAATTTATATTTCCAGCGGTTTCAACTCCAAACTGTACTTCATACAAATGGGGTGTGAAAGTCTTTGCAATTTTGACGGCTTCCAAATGTCGCAAAATGGTGTTTTAAGAACCTATCTGAATTTTCTTGAATTCATAACCAAAGTTCTAAAGGTAAATTATCAATCACAAAGGAAGAGAATAGTATACACACTGGTATTGGATGGAGTAATCCAAAGGCCCATTTCAAGCAAAGAATTCTGCAAATTAAAATAAAATAAAATTGCATTATTAGGATCATTGATCGGTGACCAACTTTTAATGAGGGAATTATTCTACAGATCAAAATAGCTTTCCACCAAGATGCATTTTTTCAGGGTTAATGCATGATCTATAAGGGTCCATATGGCACCAAAAAGTCTTCTAATTACAATTTTGCATAATTGAAATAGCATATTCTCAATAGTTAACCAAAAAAAAAGAGAGTCATTTTTACTGTTTGGCTCACTTGCCTTAAATCACAATTTTATTAAGGGCCTGTTTGGATGCCACCAAATAAGTTAGTTTTTTTTTTTTTAAATTTAATAATTAAGCTAATCACTTAAATTTAATAAGTAGAAATCAAGATAAGCTACATAAGACATAAGTAGCTTATCTAAAGTAACTTTGATCCATGCGTCCTCTAAATGTTTTGTATTGTGAATGTTTGGAATACAAAGGAAAATAGATGTGGGCCGACATGATGGACAAAGCAAATCAATGATTGGCAATTTGAATGTCCATTTTCCTTAACTTTGAATGCATGGTTAGAATGGTCCAACCAAATTGGTTGCTGATAATCATGGGTTGATGATCCATGATCCTAACCATCCGATCAATGGATAAGTAATGGATATTATACTAGAAAACGTTTGATCAATGATCTGGATTGCCTGTGTTGTGTAGTCCACCTTTGATTGTGCATCTCTTGGTACATATTTACTTTATTAGAAAAGGTCCAACGATTTATTTGGGTTGCCCATCATGTGGGTCCTACCTTTAATTGCATCCGTTCCAAAATTCACTTTGATCGGACAATCCTAGCCATTCCATCAATGGCTAAAGTCCACCCAGTTGATAATTTCCAACTTTTCATGTGCATGAAACATCCAACACATCTAATAGGTTGAACCCATTATGAGGATTATCTTGGTCATAAATCACCCACATATGCTCAACAAATGGGCCACACTTGTATTTTACTATTTATCAATGGGTAGAAATGATCATCTATATTGTGGTCCACCTGATGGATATATGGGGCTGGATTTTGCACAAAATGATTCTCGTGTGGGTCCAACCTATCCAAAGGGTTGGATTTTACATTCAGTTAATAGTTGGGAGTTATTCATTGGATGGACAATACTTTGTTGTCCAACCGGTTGTACTTAAATACTTTCTCATATATCTTTATTGCGTTGGAGACGCAGGATAGCTATTTCCTGCGAGGTCAGTACGGTCAAAAACCCCTTTCCTTTTCATTAGTGGAAACGGATTGGCTACTCCCCCTGACACCAGCCCCGGAGCAGATGGTCGGTGCTCTGTGGGCCCCACCATGATGTATATGTTTCATCCATTCCGTCCATCTATTTTTCTAGATCCATTTATGGTAATAGACAAAAAATGAGATATATCCCAGTCTCAAGTGGACCATATTACAGGAAACAGTGTTGAATGAGCTTTGACCATTAAAAACTTTTTGGGGCCCATAAACGTATTGGATCAAGTTGATATTTGTTTTTTCCCTTCATCTGTATTTTTATGACCTAATCAACAGATTGGATTTCAAATAAACAGTACATTGGGCCTTAGGAGGATTTAAATGATGGATATCCAATCACTATTGTTTTCCTGTGGTGTGGTCTACCTGAGATTTATATCCATCTCATTTTCTGGAAAAAATCTAAAATGATATTTAAAAATGGATGAACGGAATGGATGAAACACATACATCATAGTGGGGCCCACGGAGCACCGACCACCAGCTCCGGGGCTGATGTCAGGGGGAGTAGCCAATCCGTTTCCTTCATTAGTTTTAAAGCAATCGAGGTTTACACCCGTCCGATCACGGCTAGATTGTGATCTCGTGTTTGATTGAATTGCAACAATAGGTTTTGAGAGATCAGAGGGAGGGAATGGCTTCATGGGTTGTGCCACCTCTCCCTCCACTCTCTCTCTCTCTCTCTCTCTCTCTCTGTCTCTCTCTCTATAATAAAATTAAATAAAAAAACAGCCCTTCTCTTCTAATTCTTCATCATCTTTTCTGCTTCTCCTTATCTCCATAAGGGATTTTTCCCTATTTTTAAAAGAGGTAAAGGCAGTGATGATACTCTAATTTTCTATTGTCAGATATTTGCATTTCCTCTGCATTTCTTGGCAGGCCATGTTTGGAGGGTCTGTTCTTTGTGATTTCAGGCAACCAATACATGCAGCCATGGCAGAGGATGTGTCAAACACATGTCTGAAAGAAGGCGAATCTGAGCCTCATCCTTCTTTTATTCCCTTTTTACTCCTTTTCTTCTTTCTTTTTTTAAATAAGATTTTAGAAAGAGCTATTAGTCGGGGCTCCCACGAAACCCTTGATGAATTTTAGCGCATGGAATTAGATGGGATAGAATTGCATTTGGTCCGTGCGTTGAAAATTTATGCTTGTTTTGTTGATGTTAAGTTGTGTAGTGTAGGTCCCACCATAATAATGTGTGACCTAAATCCACACTGTCCACCCATTTTTTGAGATCATTTTAGAGCATGGGCCCAATAATCAGGTAGATCCAAAGCTCAAGTGGACCCCACCACAGAAAGCAACGCCTACTATTAATATTAAAATCCTCTATTTCTATTCAATGGATAACAAACTACAATTTTTATTTTTTTATTTTTAATACACGTACCCATGCACACCTTAGCGGGATTTCACCACCTAACCCCGTGTTGAAACTCCTCAAAGTCTGCCAATGAGGTAAAGACTCGGACCTTGTAAATTTTTTTTTTTTGTTGTAAACGCATTACACCTTAAATGAAAAAAGTTTCATTAAGTGGTGTAAAGTGTTTACAATAAATAAAATAGGTATTCATCCCTAAAAGCTTAGGTGATGAACTTTTCAAATTTGGACTTGATTTTTTTTTTTTTTTGTTATTATTATTATTTTCAATCTTAGGAGAGTGTTAAAGCATGCACATTCAAAATAGATGGATGCCTTCCACCTATCATAGTAGGCCCCAAATACAATCTAAAAGTTTTTAATGGTAGATATCATTGAATGTCTTCCACCTAGCTCAATGGGCCCCAAATACAATGAAGAAGCTTTTAATGTTAGACATCTCATTCTGCCCTCATGGTGTGGTGTTGCCCATTTGATAATGGACAGGCTTTTTTTTTTTTAAGGCATCAATGGAAGTACATGATAGATAAATTGAATGTACCATACACATTATAGTGGGCCCCATATATCATGAGTGTATCTAAACTTTTATGTTCTAACATGTATAATGCTTTTTTTAGTTGTAACAAATTTACATATTATCTGAAATATAAGTTTTTATCAAGTTTTAAGTTATAACTAAAAGTTATACATGCGTCCAAACATTCCTTTTATAATTTAAAGACTTTGCAGGCATCCAAGCGAGCCCTTAGGACCATTGTTATTTAAAACCCAATCTGAGCCTCATCTTACAATGGCTAAACTTTGTGGCCATTTCAATAAAAATCCCTAATAAAAAAGGAGTGATGATACTCCAATTTTCTCTAATAAATATGTTCTTTCTGCATTTCATGGTTATGCATGTTTGGAGGGTCCATTCATTTGTGATTTTAGATAACCAACGCATATAGTCATGGTAGAGGGCGTGTCTAAACACGTATAACAGAAGACAAATCTAAGCCTCATATTTTCTTTTCCCCTTTAACCCTTTTTTCCTTTAATAAAAAAATTGTTTTATCTTTCAAGCAATGGGGTTTTACTTAGAGGATTTAAGTTGAATTTTTCAACTTTTGGAAGAGAGAAAAGGGTGTTTTGAGATTTGGGTTTTCTCATAAATGAAATAGGGTGGAAGATGAGTTGGGCAGTTTGTCAGGGCCCAGCATTTGGCATTCTAAACCGTTTGTGAAGTGGGCCAGATTACGTAGGTAAGAAAACCCAAACCACAGTTGGCTGATCCTAACCATCAGATGATATTTTACAGCCATCAAAGAACGCAGATGATCATTAGCTAGGTGGCTTGATGGCCACACATCTGGATGATAGGAGTGGATTTCTTACAAACATCACGGTGGGCTTCACTTATCTTCTCGCCAGGCTTTCATAGGCAATCCGCCTTGCCATTATTGGGTAAATAAGATCATGTAATAAAGTGGATAATGGACATGGACCATAGCATGGTGCGGCCCACTGCATATCCAACCTATTGATAAGGTCACACAAACATGGAGAAAACACAAATATCAGCTTTTTCTAGAATCTTTGTGGGTCAATTAAGATTTCAACGGTAGATATTCGGTTCACACTTTCCCATAGCGCGGTGCATTTGAGCTTTGATTATGCTTTTATTATGAGCTCACAACCTAAAAAATAAGTTTTAGCCGATGAAACGGATGAACAGGGTGTATAAGATACATATAACTCATGGTAGGACCCTGCATAGTTTACTAAGTACACTAGTATAAAGTTTCTGCGCAAGGATGCTGGCGGGGCCCATTGCAGTGTACGTGAGAAATCCATTCCGTACATCCATTTTGTGATCTCTAGGAACTGTGACAAAAAATGAGATTGATAAAAAAACACACGAGAGGAAAATTGGAAAATTGGGGAAAGAAATTTCTACTGTTGAAACCTTACTGTGCTCTACCTTAATGTTTATATACTATCCGAACAGTTTATAAGGTCATGGGATGAAGTGAAAACACAAAAAAAATAGCCCGATACAATACTTTGACGGCTATGAGAATGCTTCAATGGTGCTTATTGAATGATCACTATTTCATCTCGTGTGGCCCAATTAATTGTTATATACATCTAATATTTGGTCAAACATCCTAAAATCATCTATAAAAACGGATGAACGGTGTTGATTTCTCAAAAACAAATATATGGGCCCCACCCAGCATCCTTGTGCAGGAACTTCCCGCCTAAGGCTTTCGCAGGAATTCCGCGTCCGTACGCAATGGGTGCGGATTACTGACGGGTTGCGCAGCGTTACTCGCTGACGAAGTCACGCCACCAAGTTTCAGGGAGAAAATGACCACTGTAGACAAAACCTTTTATCCAGCGGTTTTTATGAACGAATACGAACTTTAGTTACCAACTTAGACTAGCACGTGCGGACAGCGACTTTGAGAGGACGAAACTACCATCCTTTTCACTGCGAAGACGAGCGCTGACGCTCCTCCAAGTGAGAGTTGTACTAACGGCTTAAAAGAGATCAAAGTTACATGCCCCACAGCTATATATTTATTATATCCACAACGTTCATCCATATTTTGAGATCATTTCGGAGCATTATCCAAAAAAAAAAAAAATCATATCCAAAGATCAACTGGACCACACCACAAAGAGCAGCGGGGAAATTGATTTTCACCGTTAAAAATATTGTAGGGCCCACCATAACATTTATTTTCCATCCAATCTATTCATAAGGTCACGAAGGCCTGGATGAAGAGGAAAAACAAATTTCATAATGATCCAAAACTTCTGTAACCCCTAAAAGGGTTTCAATGGTAGACATTCAATTCCCCACTGCCTTTTACGGTGTGGTCTACTTGATAGTTAGATCTGTCTTATTTTTCGTCTCAAGCCTTAATATGATCTCGCCAAATAGATGGACAATTTGGATATAACACAGACCTCATGGTGGGGCCCACAGAAGCAACAAAAATTTCAAAGAAGAAAAAATAAAAAAAAAATAAAAAAATCTGCGATGAATCGTGGATCCCGTGATTCCACCGCAGCTCCCTATACGATTTTGGGATGGATAGCAGAATCCGCAATCAATCTTCGATTCAAACAAAAGGCTATGGCTACGGATTATAACCGTAGCTATAGCCGTATCTTGTGTACTTCTCTTTCAATTTTTTTTTTATATTATTTTTTATTTTTTTTTCACATTTAGAATTTTATTCTACCTGCATTTTTCTCTAACACAAATTTATATAAATATATATAAGCATATAAAAAAAATTTCTCTCATTTTTTCATTTATTTCTTTATTCATATAACAAGAATATCTTCTAAACCAAAATTAGTTACTTGACGTACCATATATGATTTTAGGGCTGAAAGTTGGGCGGGTTCAACGCGACCAACCTGTAACCCACCCGAAATTGGGTTGGGCTTGGGCAAGATGTATCAGGTTTGGTCTTGGGATTGGGCCATACAATCACCAACTCGATAAAACTTGGAAACGAAATCGCCGGGATTGACCGTCAAATGCATGGAAATGACTGTCAAATGCATGAAAATGCGGGATAAACTGGAAATTGAGCGGGCCAAACTGGAAATTGAGAGGCCCATTTTCTTAACCTTTTATGCTCTTCCATCCCCTTTCCCTCCCATTTCTCCTCAAAAATCGGATATTCATTTGTATCCCTCCCTCATTTGCACACCAAAAACTCATCTTCCCTTGCACGCCCCAAACCCATCATCTCTTGCACACTCCCCTTGCACATCGAAATTGAGCGAGGGAAGCTAGAAATTCAGCGAGAGAAGCTAGAAATTCAGCGATGGAACATAGGGTTTGAGCGAGGCAACCTAGAAATTGAGCGAGGCAACCTACGAATTGAGCGATGGAAGTTAGAAATTCAGCGAGGGAACCTATGAATTGAGTGAGACCGCCTAGGAATTGAGCGAGGGAAGCTAGAAATTCAGCGAGGCACCTAAAAATTGAGCGAGAGAACCTAGGAATTGAGCGAGGGAACCTAGGAATTGAACAAGGCAACCTAGGAATTAATCGAGGGAAGCTGGAAATTCAGTGAGGCAATATATAAATTGAGCGAAGGAACCTAGGAATTGAGCGAAGGAACCTAGCAATTAAGCGAGACAACGTAGAAATTCAGCGAGACAACCTACGAATTGAGCGAGGGAAGCTAGAAATTGAGTGAGGGAAGCTAGAAATTCAGCGAGGGAACCTATGAATTGAGCGAGACAGCATAGGAATTAAGTGAGGGAAGCTAGAAATTTAGCGAGGCAACCTAAAAATTGAGCGAGAGAACCTAGGAATTGAGCAAGGGAACCTAGGAATTGAGCAAGGCAACCTAAGAATTGAGCGAGGGAAGCTAGAAATCCAATTGACTTGGCCGCTGATCCCAATTGAGTTGATTACCTTGAAATCTTCATATCCTGCCTCCATTGCATCTTCAAGTGCAGAAAGACCAGCTTGCATCTGCAAAAAGGGAGCCTAAATAGCATGACAAGGATTTCAATACTCTTTTAGGGGTAGAATTACTCTAGTGATGAAGAGAGACGACAAAAAATAGATAGCTCAATGCAGGTTAATAACCGGTACTTCTGCTAACAGGGTTTTTCTAATCCCAATCTAAGAACATCTGAAGAATTTCTCAAGTCAAGGCACTAACTTTAAGAGATAGAAACCCACTATGTTTGCTATCATGCAAGGCCTATGCATGGACAGGAAAACTTACAACATGCTTTAAATATCACATAAGACAAACAGAATATTTATCACTTGATATTATGTTGGCTGCATAAACTAACCTTCACCCATTTTGCTGTGGATCCCATCTGCAAGCATGAGGAAATAAACACCATGAGGAGAAATCCATAGAATGGAAGCACAATGCTCATAAAACCTCCCATCATGGACGAGCAATGAATGAAGAAATGACCAAAAACTATCAATTCATGAATCTACACTCACACACACATGCACACACAAAAATCTTACACAAGACAAGCCCTTCATGATGGAAAAAAAACATGAATATACAGACTTGTTCCATTCCAATCCAATAAGGAATCCAACTTCTGCCAGTGTTGCCAAAAGACTTCCAATGTCAACATCTTTTCCAGTCACAACATACTCACTCACAAAAGCCTAGAATTGAATTCACAAAGTTGTTATCTGTAGACACTAATAACCAACCTTTTCATATCAGATTCGATGCGGTGGTTCATCTGGATATTTTTTGGTGTGCGAAAAAATCAAAGCTAGTTCAACTGCTAC
Organism: Magnolia officinalis; assembly: GCA_021015155.1. Taxonomy (NCBI): domain Eukaryota; kingdom Viridiplantae; phylum Streptophyta; class Magnoliopsida; order Magnoliales; family Magnoliaceae; genus Magnolia; species Magnolia officinalis. The sequence goes on from JAJHSJ010000011.1 coordinate 55,987,531, forward strand.
AAAAGTTTAGTAATGAGACTCATTTGGAACTTAAAATATCATGCAACTATAATACCAATAATGAGGCTGCTATTATGAGTATAGGCATCCAGATTTGTCTTTAAAATGGATTGAATTTTTGTAAGGCCCCATTTGGGAGCATGGTCTGACTTTTGAGAAAAGGATTATTTTATTGAAATGCATTCACGCAGAAATTAGTGCAAAAGGAAATGGAATGTTTGGGAGTTCCTTCCATTTCGTCAAGAAAAGTGACATCAATAGCACTTTTTCTAAAGTCATTTATGTTTCATGTGTTTGCAAGATTTAACAAATTCTAAGCTCCAAACAAAATCTAGCTGTTGTAGCCCAAGAAGTGACTATTATGAACTATGGAATTGTTCTCTTCCAAGAAATCAGACATGCTTAGAGAGTAATAATGACTCATTTACTGGAATTTATGAAAAAGAACAGCCCATATACGTGCAACCATGTGTAAACATGAAGAATGGGTACTACACACCAATGTGGCACATTGGAGCAAGACCCAATCCATCCATCAAATGGACCAAAGATTATCTAATCTGTGCAGCATCATGTATGCACCCCTACCCATGGTGTTGCAGCCATCAAGAAAAAATTTGGATTAAGGTTTAAGAAATGTAGTTGTCTTTGTAACATTGACTTGGCCGCTGATCCCAATTGAGAAAGGTGGTCTCAAGTCCAATTGATAGCATGGTTTCATCTAAAAAAGGATTTGGCTAAAGGATTTCATCAAACAATTAGCGTGCTGTCCCTGTCCATGTGGAGAGTGATGTCCCTGTCCATATAAAAATAATTAATTGAACAATTTACAGAACTATAAATGCAACATTTCAACATTCAGGAGGCTTGTTAGTTCCACACATGTGGAGAGTGTTGTCCATGTCCATCCACACTTAGCCACATGTGTGCTTGATCAGATTTTTCCACCATATATGACATGTATGCAATTTCTAAGTGCCTACGTATCATCAATTCAAAGGTAAAAAAATGCCAAATGATTTCACAAAGCGATTCAAGTCATGCATTCGATACAGGCAAACTAGTGAGCATTTTAGTTTGGGGACTATTCGGGTATCTGCCAAATTGATATTTGGTTAGATATCAATTCAACTTTGAAACAAAATGAAAGCAGACACATGTTTTATAGCACTGTGATATTCATCTCAAATGACAGTTGGCCTGTTTTCAACTCACCGACGACTTAGGCAGAGCAGTTGCATTTTGGAACACACCCAAAGGTCATGTTAGTCAGAGAGGGAGAGCCAAGTGAGGAATTAGAGTAGTGATCAGTTTTGAATAGGAGAGACATGGGTCATGGTTACATATAGAAGTTGACAAAGACAAGTGAAAAAAAAAGAACTCCATAATCAGGGTAATGACCATATCTGTTGAACAAAAGCGACCCTTGACGGCACTTTCAACTGCCCACGAAAACCATGGAGGGACTGCACAAGAGAGGTGGATGTGTTCCTGGATACTTCACCATAGTGAGCATATGTAGCATATTACAAAAGCCATAAGGGGTCGTTTGGATGGTGGTAAATGGTAAAAATCTGCTTTATAGGCTTTCATTCAAAAATAAATAAATAGAGCCTTGCCATCTCCTCATTTACTATTAAATGAAAATTCACCTTTTGCTGGTAAATGAGAAGGGGGCTTTGCTAGTAAATAATTTACAAGAGGTAAATGATTTACAACCAAATTAGAGCATCCAAACACAAGTAGTAAATGATTTGCTACTAAATCATTTACTACTTGCCCCATTTACATCCCAAACGACTCCTAACAGTTCCTCAAGGACACATGAGCATCCATTTTTAACTTGGAAAGAAGTGACTTGTCACTAAAAAATGTTAGGATTCATGACAATAGAGCACCTTAAAATAAAGCTTATTGTTTTTATAGGGAAGACCCATAGGAGTCCTGCAAAATGGAAATAAATCACAGGCTTGGAACTGCTTTTTAGACTATTTACCCCTGTAATAAAAAAATAAAAATAAAAATTGAAAGGCTACCCCTACAATGATTTCTCTGCTTGGATAACCAAGAGCTTGGTTTTAGGCGATGATGAAAAATATCGAGGTTCATAATCATTTTATATGGATGATTCCTAGAGAAGAGACCATTTACCTATGCCATAAAGTCTTCTAACTGATCAGAAGAATGTGGATCACATCTAGTCTACGCACTAACTCATGTTGCTAAATTAAGGACCCTACACATTTTCGATGACAATTCATAAACAAAAACAAATCTGGTGGATATATGGCTCCATCTGATGCAATAGCTCATATCCCTGCAAGAAATCCAAGTCAAAAGCTTTTAGAGAAGCACCAAAGAAGAGCAACAAACTACATTTAATAGGACTGTGAACAAGGAAATCGTATGCGTACTTGTTTGAAATAACGAATAAAGTGAGCATCCATTGCCTCACTAACAGCTTCCAAAAACTCAAACCTCTTCTTGGCCTCGACATTAGAAAGAATTGTGACCTGGAAAGAGAGAATATGACAATTAATGGCATCGGCCACTGGCTATCATTAGATATCTGTATCCAGGATCTCATATCAATGCATCTCTGCTGGAAGTATTAGTGTTGAACATGGATAAAATAGTTTGCGTGCATAAAGTTGTAAATACCAGATTGAAGCGAGCCTGCTTGAATGAAGACCTTGTAATGTGGAGGTCCTGAAATATGCCTATAACTAAATTAATATTTCTATCTTAAGGAATTAAGCTGACAAATGAAATACCAAAAACAAAATGTCAGATTTTCTATGAGTCAGGATTAGAAAAAGGCCTCTCAGTTGAAAATAGGACAATACCTCTTCTAAGATATTGTATTGGATGAGAGGCACCAGGTCCGGCTTCTCTAATCCAAGCTGTTGTATTGGATGAAAGTTTGCCCAAATACGTTCATATGTTGGTATTTGTTGGAAGGGACAAAATTGTAGAGAGGTTGTCGATAGGGAGATTGGAGATTGGAGATTCGACCTATATCTGAAATTTCCACCAAGTATGCGACATCTCTACAACATAACAATAATTTCAATTAAAAATTTTACTCTAAAACCATGTATTAAAATGGGAGCCCTCTTGATCACCTGAAGAGATTTTTAGGCAGAATTAGCATAATTATGACAACAAGGATTGAGCTGTCAAATGAGATTATCCTCATTCCTCGGCTGGGGTTCTGGAAGATAAGATTTATGCAGTAAAAAAAAAAAAAAAAGTCTTCTGAATTGAGCGAGGGAAGCTAGAAATTGAGCGAGGCAATTGAGTGAGGTACGTCATATAAGGTACGTCAAGTAATTAATTTTGGCTTAGAAGATATTCTTGTTATATGAATAAAGAAAGAAATGAAAAAAAAAAAGAGATAATTTTTTTTTATATGCTTATATATACATATTTATATAAATATGTGTTAGAGAAAAATATAGGTAGAATAAAATTCTCCATGTAAAAAATAAAATAAAATTGCATAGGGATACGGTTATAGCAACGGTTATAATCTGTAGCCGTAGATCGGATCAGCGACTTGCAGTGGAATCGTGAGATCCGCGATTGATCGCCGATCAAGACTGAGACTTGCGGTGGAATCACGGGATCCGCGATTGATCGCCGAGATCTATGGCTACGGATTCTAACCGTAGCTATAACCGTATCCCTGTTTTTTATTCTTATACAATACATATATATAAGCATATTAAAAAAAAAAATTTATCTCTTTTTTTCATTTCTTTCTTTAATCATATAACAAGAATATCTTCTAAACCAAAATTAGTTACTTGACGTATCATATATGATTTTAGGGCTGAAAGTTAGACGAGTTCATATATTCATATAGTCTTCTATTTTAACAAGACACAATTCTATGATGGCCTAGTACACTTTAAAAATATATATATATGAACCTAACATTTCTACATGAGGATTTGGGTTTAAAATATGTTAAACTTACATACATTTTCAAAGCTAGTCTCAGCGAGCAGAGTCTAAGGTTAAAATTTCACCTAAAATTTCACTATTAAATATTTCTAATTGTTGGAACATACGAGAGATGTTGTTTCTGATCAACGAGATGTATTTGGGGATTCAAATTACAAAATCCTAGTCTTAATATGCTCCATTAGAGCTGAAATGTTTTTACTTAAACCTTTATAAATTCACTTCTAGTTAGTGCTAATTGCTAAAAGTTATGAGAAATATCATCTCTAACTAATGAGATTTCTTAGGGAATTTTCATTTTTAACTCCTAGTGCAGGTTTTAAGTTTAGGTAGTGCTTAAATTTGATTTAATGTACAATTTATGGATAAGGAACTACTTACAATGCCTAAACTCGTTTCACCTACTGTCTACTGAGTGTCTTCACAATATCATTTCAACTAAGGAAAATTATGGGAAAATTCAAATCGTAAGTTGCTAAAAAGTTCATTGGAGGTCAAGTTCAAGGAACGTTCTAGTTTAATCTAATATATATCATAGTAGTTTATTTGTTTTCCCATAATTCCTAAGTTTAGTTCTAAGTTCAAACGATCATTCTAAAAGTTTAGTTCTAAGTTCAAACCTAGGATTTGAGCGAGGGAACCTAGAAATTGAGCGAGGCAACCTAGGATTTGAGCGAGGCAACGTAGGGATTGAGCAAGGGAACCTAGGAATTGAGCGAGGCAACGTAGAAATTCAACGAGGAATCCTAGGAATTGAGCGAGGGAAGCTAGGATTTGAGCGAGGCAATCTAGGAATTGAGCGAGGCAACGTAGGGATTGAGCGAGACAATGTAGAAATTCAGTTAGGAATCCTAGGAATTGAGCAAGGGAAGCTAGAAATTGAGCGAGGGAACCTAGAAATTCAGCAAGGCAACGCAAGGCAACCTAGGAATTGAGCGAGGCAACGTAGGGATTGAACGAGGAAAGCTAGAAATTGAACAAGGCAACTTACGATTTGAGCGAGGGAAGCTAGAAATTGAGCAAGGGAACCTACAAATTGAGCGAAGCAACCTAGGAATTGAGCAAGGCAAGGTAGGAATTCAGCGAGGCAACCTAGGAATTGAGTGAGGGAAGGTAGGAATTGAGCGAGGCAACCTATGAATTGAGCGAGGGAAGGTAGGAATTGAGTTAGGCAAGGTAGGAATTGAGCGAGGCAACCTAGGAATTGAGTGAGGGAAGCTAGAAATCGAGCAAGGCAACCTAACAATTGAGTGAGGAACCTAGGAATTGAGCGAGGCAACCTCTGATTTGAGCGAGGCAACGTAGGATTTGAGCGAGGCAACCGAGGGAACCTAGGAATTGACGAAGAAAACTACAAATTGAGCGAGGGAACATAGAAATTGATCGAGGCAACCCATCAATTGAGCGAGGTAAACTAGAAATTGAGCGAGGCAACCTACAAATTGAGCAAGGCAACCTAGGAATTGAGCGAGGCAACCTATCAATTGAGTGAGGCAACCTAGGAATTGGAGCGATGCAACTTAGGTATTGAGCGAGGGAACCTAGAAATTCAGCGAGGAAACCTAGGATTTGAGCAAGGCAACCTAGGAATTGAGCGAGGGAAGTTAGAAATTGAGCGAGGGAACCTAGAAATTCAACGAGGCAACCTATAAATTGAGCGAGGAAACCTAGAAATTGAGCTAGGGAAGCTAGAAATTAAGCAAGGGAGGCTAGAAATTGAGAGAGGGAACCTAAAAATTCAGCGAGGGAACCTAGAAATTCAGCGAGGCAACCTATAAATTCAGCGAGGCAACCTAAGAATTGAGTGAGGGAAGCTAGAAATTGAGCGAGAGAACCTATAAATTCAGCAAGGCAACGTACAAATTCAGCGAAGCAACCAACGGATTGAGTGCTAGTTAAATCATCAACAAAGATGAGAACGACTTTTTTTGAGAGACCATCTATCCTCTCATATATAGAAGAATAGATAGAACAGAGAAGATCTCTATATCTTTTCTCATAGATATAATATAGAGGAGAGATCCCTCTCATTTTTTATCAGAAGAGATGTCTCTTCCCCGAGGGCTTAGGATTTAACGATTTTTAAGAGCAAGACAGAGATAAGAAGCGTTGAGATAATATCTTTCATCCTAATCTCATCTACTGGAAAAGGGGGTCCTCTTAATCACCTGAAGAGATTTGTAGGCAGAATTAACATAATTATGACCGCGAGGATTGAGTTGCCAAATGAGATTATCTTCATTCCTCCGCTGGGGTTCTGGAAGATAACATTTATGCAGTAAAAAAAAAGTCTTCTGAATTGAGCGAGGGAACCTAGGAATTGAGCAAGGCAATGTAAAATTCAACGAGGCAACCAAAAAATTTAGCAAAGGAAACATGAATTTGAGCGAGGCAAGCTTGAAATTGGGTGAGGCTAACATAAATTGGAATGAACTTTAAATGTAATTGACCTAGCCTAACAATTTGCTATTTGGTGAATAATTAATGAAATTGAACAAGATTTACATGAAATTCTCTTCGGTGAATTTGACCGAGCAATTAATGAAATTGATCGAGCGGTTCATAAAATTTTCCGTTACATTACATGAATCCATGGAACTTCCTCATCATATTTTTATGATATCTTCGTCAAATTTATGAATTGCTCGGGGAATTTCACCAATCATGAACCGAGAAGTAGGTCAAATGGACCAAAACCTCTCGCAATTTGGATTTATAGTTTGCTCAGTACGCACTTATAATGCTGAGTTAACTGAGTTGGGCACACCTAGATCCATAGCTCAATTGGCAGACTAAGTGGAGATAATGCGTGTCAACACTTGAGGTCTTGGTATTGATCCCTAGCGGGGGTGGCTAACATGGAGTGTGTGTACTGACATGGGTGTGTACTAACAAGCTAACCCAAAAAAAAATAATAATAAATAAATAAATAAATAAATAATAAAAAATAAACTGAGTTGGGCCCGCCTTGAATGTATGTGGACTATCCATGACGTTCATCTGTTTTTCCATCTAAAGTAAGGGTTTTAGCCCAAAATGGTGGCATATCGAAATATCAAGTGGATCACACCACAGGAAACAGTGGTTCCACCATAGAAACCTTGTTATGCCCCCACAATGATGTTTTATTTGTAATCCATAATGTTCATAGGATGATTTTTGCATGGATGAACTGAAAACCAAGATGCAAACTACATCCAACAGTTCAATGGCCCATAAAAAATTTACACCGTTTAGATAAATGTAATACATTATACCTGTACTACGTGTTTTCTTCCGTGGAGGGACCATTTTCAGAAAAATGAAAAAATGCTGATAAATAGAGAGGGTGGGATCCAACCAGAGCGTGGTGCGATCCAAGCAACAGATGCATGCAGGAGGTTTCGTCTTTTTTTTTTTTTTTCGAAAATGGAGCGAGGGAAGGGAGGGAGAGGAAACGACGCAACAGTGAAAAGGAGGGGTAGTTTCGTCCTCAAAGTCGTTGTCCGCACGTGCTAGTCTAAGTTGGTAACCAAAGTTTGTATTCCTACATAAAAACCGCTGGATAAAAGGTCTTGTCTACAGTGGTCCCCGACCATGATATATGTATTGTATCCCCACCGTTCATACATTTGGAGAGATCATTTTAGAGTATGATTCAAAGAATAAGGCAGATCTAAGGCTAGAGTCGACCCCGCCACAAAAAATAATGGAGAGAGTGACACCCACCGTTGAAACCTTATGAAGGAATGATGCTCTAATAGGATCTCTCCAAATTGATGGACGGCGTGGATACAACACATACATCATGGTGGGGCCCACAGAACTTGGTGACGTCACTTCCCTAGCAAGTCTCGCTGCTCAACCTTTCAAATCCGCGTCCTACGTAATTGAGAAATTGACCACTGTAAATGCCACCTTTTACCCAGCGTCTTTATCAGGCACTCCCAAACTTGACTTTCCCAAAATAAACCATTCTGTACGGATACACTATTTGCAGACGAAAATACGCTTGCATTCACCGTCGTATATACGTATTGCTACGGTAATAACCCGTAGCTATAGGTATTGAAGCAAATGCAAGGGCATTTTCGTCTGCAAATAATTGTCCGTACAGAATGGTTTACTTTGGGAAAGTAAAGTTTACGAGTGCGTTAGATAGACGCTGGGTAAAAGGTGACGTTTACAGTGGTCAATTTCACTATGTTGACCTGTTGATTTCGTTTCTTGACCGTCTATTTCTACACGATAATTTTTAAGTTCTATGAGGGAGATTTTCATAGCGTGGTCCATCCACGGAAGGCCCCCGGTAAATCAATGGTCAGGATCGGTGAAGCGTACGGCCGACCTGCGTATAAACTGAAAACTCGAGTATGAATGCATCTCTCTCCCCGATATTTAAAGGCGTTTGGGATGTAGGGTTAGCTATTCCCTGCTCATTAGTTGAAGGCAAGAAGGGGAGCGGCGGGTTGGGTGAGACCACGGCCTCACCCAAGACGCTGCGGCCCTTACTGTGGGGCCCACCTTGATGTATGTGTTCTATATCCACGCCGTTCATCCGTTTTTCCAGATCATTAAGAGGCTTCCAGAGATCAGAGGGAGGGAATGGCTTCATGGGTTGTGCCACCTCTCTCTCCAATCTCAGCCGTTAATTATCTCTCTTTTATTATAATAAAGTTAAAATATAAAAAAACAGCCCTTCCTTCACATCTTCTTCTTCCTTTCTTCTTCTCTTTTTCTCTGTAAGGGATTTTTCCCTATTTTAAAGGCAGTGATGATACTCTAATTTTCTTTTGATAGTCAGATATTTGGGGAAATGCATTCTCTGCATTTCATGGCAGGGCATGTTTGGAGGGTCTGTTCTTTGTGATATCAGGCAACCAATACATGCAGCCATGGCAGAGGGTGCGCCCAAACGCATGTCTGAAAGAAGACGAATCTGAGCCTAATCTTTTATTCCCTTTTTACCCTTCTCTCTCTCTCTCTTAAAGTTTTTATGATTATTATTTTTTCCCTTTCTTGTAATGGGTTTTATGGGATTTTTCGAGTTTCGGAAGAGAAAAGATAGGGTTTTGGATTTGGGTTTTCTCATAAAAGATAATTTCTGAGCCCAGCATTTGCATTCTAAACCGTTTGTGAAGTAGGTCAGCTTGTGGAGGGGAGAAACCCCAAACCCTCGTTGGGCGATCCTAACTGCCAGATTGACATTTTGCAGCCATCCATGGATGTTGATTGCTCTCTTTCGCAGGGGACGCGGCTCTCGGCGGATCCCCGGATCCACCGAGGGTAATGGGATCCTTGACTGTGAGGACCACCGCAGTGTATTTTCCTTCCACGCCGTCCATCCATATTGAAAGCTCATTCTACTGCATGATTCAAAAAAGGATGCACATCTAGGTGGACTACCACAGGAAACACTCTTGATTGAATCTAGACTATTAAAAAAAATTTGATGGGGTCCCACCGAAACTTTTATTTGCCATCCAACCTTTTGATAAGGTCACCAAAATATATATGATGAAGCTACACGAATATCATCTTGTTCCAAAACTTGTGGCCCACAAGAAATTTTTAATGGTCAATCACTACTATTTCCTGTACTAAGGTTCACCTGTGATTTAGATCTACTTCATTTTTTGAATCATGCCTTAAAACCAAAGTAAGAAAAATACAACATAAAGCATGGACCCCCGCTTGTAAATTTTTACAAGGAATTTGGGTGAAATTGACCAGAGTGAAATATCATTATTGCTGTTTCACTCCCATATGGAATTGAGAAGCACTGGAAAATGATGGGGTGTAACAACTAAAGGAGAGGCATGTTAGGTATGCTGCAACTGATGTAGGGGTGGCAGTGGCAGTGGCAGTGGCAGTGCACCATGACCAGGCTACCCACTTTTCTAAGACCAGGGCTTGGGCCCCTAAACTTTGCATGAGGATCGGACCATGCCTTGGTCTGAAATCTAGGCCCATGGGCTGGGATGGGCTAGGCCAGGCCAATGCTTAATAGCCTTCTTAGCCTGTTGGCTCCATCTAATCATGAAGTGGACCACCATTATCATGGTCTAATGACATTCATTAATGGTTATCTATTGATGATATGCGTATTTTAAAATGTTTTAATCGTCCTAACCATTATATGCAGGATTTATTGTGAATGATGGATATTTTTGAAAAAAAAATATAAAAAAAATCTTAGTAATAAGCTTCGATCACTCTCAGATCAGACTCTTTTTCTTATAGGGTTTGCTTAGCTCAGTCTGGCCCCGCAAGTGTCGGGATATGTCCCAGGGGCTCACAGGATTAGGTCTGGGTTGGGCTGGGCTAACCTTAGCCTGGCCCATTACCATCTATAATGACTTCTCTTTCAAAATAAAAGCCATTTTACCTACAATATAAAATAACTTCTATCTTATAAAACCAGTTTCCAAAAGCAGCTTTGGAATGTGTTGCCAAATGCACCTTAAAAAGTTGTGCACAAGGGACCACCGTGGTAATCAATGATTATCATACTGCTGGAAGAATTTTAAGTATAGTGCTCATAGCTGCACTAGGCTCCTAAGTCCAATCAATTGATCTAAACTGTTTATTAGGTCAAACACATTTCATGAGCCATCATGTGAAGATCATACCATTTGGACAAATATTAATCATTAACATCACAAACAAACCTTACACAACTTGATTGTATGATGACTATCATGCATTCAAATGCATGTGATCACTATATTGCCTTTTCGCCTTCTTTCGGCCCTTTTGTGGATTGACTTTACAGTGGAGTAGAAATTGGTTAAGCGACCTCCCCACTCCGGCTCTAGACTGGGCTTGGACTTAATTGGGTTGGCCTAGGGCTTGATTAATTTTTGGGCTGATCTTGGGTTTAGGTTAGTTTTGCCCAACCCAGCCCAACTAGAAGGGCAGTTAGTAATTGAAGGGTGATATGATTAGCACGGCTATAGCTGGACACAAACCTCGGCTTGCATCAGACAAGCTTGACTTGGCTCAATTTGAAAGTTGGGTTTGGAACTAGTTGAAATGATTTTTTAAGCTCGAAATAAAACTGGTCTGTGCTGAACTCGACTACACTCAAAACTTAGTGTGAACTCAAATTGGTTTGGGTCGCCTTGACTCAACTCAACTTGAGTTATAACTTAATTATATAATATTATATTTATATATAACTTAATTAATATATTATATATAATATAAAAAGGGGCCCGTTGTATAAAAACCTGAAAGAAAGCACTTGATCTAAAAGCTCAAATTGAAACTCGGCTCAAGCTGTTAACCGAATCAAGCTGAGCTGGCCAATTAGGCTTGAAGACCAAGCCGAGTCAAACTCATGCTTGGGTAGGTTGCTGGCCAAACTAAGCCGAGTTGTGCCACAGTTGTTACCATAAGCTTATGGTGGAGAAAATGTTGGGTCCGCGCGTACACCACATCAAACTAGTCCATAAGACATGCCACCTCTTGTTAAAGCGAGATGCCAAAAATTACCCTAATCGAACACTCAGGTGGGCCACAACTAGAGGTGTACATGAGTTGAATCAAGTCAAGCTTGGCACAGCTCGAATCGGCTCGGCCACTAGCTGACCCAGCTCGAACTCGGCTCGATTCGGTCAGCAGCTCGGGGTAGTTTGAGCCTAGTTCGAGCTAAGATCGAACCTCTGCGGCATTTTCTCAAACTTATGGAGTGCAACTTCAATTTATCACGGAATGTAAAACAGCAACATCAGTTTACAAGTATTTCATCAAACATTCGCTAAGCAACATCAATATCAAAAAAATTGAATCACTGAATTGGTTCGATCTGAGTTTGATTCGAGTTGGAGTTTGATCCAAGTTGAGTTCGAGCTCAAAAAATCAGCACGACTCAGCTCGAACTCAGTTTCAAACCGAGTTGAATCGAGTCGAGTGAGCTAACCAAGCTAACTCGTTTCGTGTACAGCTCTAACCACAGCATGGGAGATAATGTGAGAAAGGACAGGCGTCCTTCATTTGCACAGGAGGTACACCTGAATTGTAGAACAACCTGAGTTTTTACTGACTTTTCATCCAAGCCAGATGAAAGGTCAGAACGGCCTGGATTCCATCTAAACAATATGATGGACCCTTAGTGCAAATCTAAGGTGGGGACGCTCCCTCCCAACTTGCAACCCCACAGTGTGGGCCACCTGATTCACGGATCAGCCCCATTTCTTAGAATGGAGGGAACATGCTCTAACACGTCTGATGGATGATTTGGACTACGTTGATGCATCATTTTCGCTCCCACATCCCCCTAAAACCACCGTAAGCATGAGGATATTGGGGTCTTTTATTATGCATGCATAAAATGTAGTCGGTACATCCCATGCGTCAGTGCAAGCTATTCTCAGGACCCTAAAACCAAGTTGACCCTAAAATCAAGTTGATCCCGGATAAGGTGGGTCACACCACTAAGAACAAGTTGGGAGGGAACGTCCACCCTTGATTAAATGTCCACCATATTTTGTATATTGAATCCAATCCATTCGTATCATTTATATCTCACGTACATGAAAAAATCAAGGGCATCCGTGTTATAATATATATTTTTTCAAAATAGATAAGTGGAAATCAGGAGGCCCACCTTATTTTTTAAGGGCCAACTTGATGCAATATGTAAAATTCACTCTGACTATTAGATGTGTAATCTTAAGTTGACCACGGCCAAAAAATCAAGCGATCCTGTAAATAAGGTGAGATAAATAGTGAGTGGAGAGACATCCACCTTTGATTTTTATAGGGTCCACTGTTATGATTATATGAAATCCACTTCAACTATTACATGTCACAACAAAATTTAGGCATAAGGCCCAAAAAATCAAGCCCATCTTTGATTCAAGTGGACCATACCAAAGGGAATAGTTTGGAGGGTGAACATTGCTTATACATTATTTCCAATTGTGTGGTACACCTGAATTAGATATGGAGCTGAATTTTGGGCCCCGGGCCTAATATGGGGTGACGCCCCTAGTGGTTGGAGTGGATCTCAAATAAACATCAGGGTGCGAATGCACGTACAAATAGTACATTTGTTATATATTAACTTAAATTAAACTAATTAAATTATCAAAACTACTGTACCTAAGTCATAATTTCAGAATCAAATTGTTTGAACAATCCTAGCCTTTGCTTCAGGGACACTTATTGAAATAAGGCCATTAGATATTTTTCGTTCTTAATAATATAAGAAATATTCTCCAATCCCATCTTCAAATAAATAAATAAAACCTGATTTTGAATTATAAGACATAAAATGAACAATTTAGTTTTAACATGCATCACATGTACAATTTCAAAAAAAAATTAATTAGTTGTGTTTTCATACATGTTTTATATGATTTATAAATTATATTAATTGATTTTTAATATAATTGCATTACTCTATTAGACAACATGTGGTTTGGGATCTCATACAATGGAATTTTATCATGAGTACTTATTTTTTGTAATATTTTGTTTTTTGTTTTTATATGTAATGATATCTTTTTTAATATTCTATAAAATTTCAATGAAAAATTCAACTAATTTTTTAATGTTTCCCAATGTTTCTTAAAAATAATGAAATACTTAGTGATACATCCAATATTTCTCATAGTTATATCTCAAAAATGTAATATATGCACCAATGTCGATATTGAAAACATTGTGCACCACATAGGCAATTGTACATTTTCAAATATGACAGATGCACCATGAGCCAAAGTTTCAACATGCACAACAGTGAATAATCATTCCTCATTGTATGTGCTTGACAAGTAACATGTGAAAAGGATAATATGATAGGATAAATAAGATGGGGACCAGCCTAACCTAGATAAATTGTTCAATATTAAAGTTTTATTACTTACAAACATGCCCTAAGAATAAGGCTTCTATGGTTAATGATTTTTTTGAAAGCATAAAATTGCCCTCGTCACTCTATTTACTGAGTGATGCTGCAAGCAATTCGTGCAGGTCATCTACATCAAAATCTGCCAAGCACACCATGATGTAAGTGAATAGGGAAGAACCCAATATCAACTCAGATCCAAAACTTGAGGGATTCGAATAAGTTTTAAATGGTGTGAGCTTCTATTCCCTCTCTTAGCATGCATTCTATATTATGCAAGCATCATGAGAGTTGCGCATGGCCTCAAAATATGGGAGAGATAAAGAACTTATGCAACCCTTTTCTCTTTTCTACATGACATATACAAATTGGTGTGGGTAAAAATGGACTGACCCGAATGACTCAAGATAGGAGGACGTACAGCTTGCATCAAAAGGCTTGCTAAGTCACAGCTCACTTGACCTCAAAGGTCGAGCTAGATCCAACCAACATCAACTACAACTTCGATTCAAGACCGACTCCGAGATCAGTCTGTTAGACCTCGAGCTCAACCTCAACTTCGGCCCGCCTAAGTCTGAGGTCAAGCTCAGCCCAAGTCTAAGGTCGAGTTTGGCCTCAGACCCCAACCTAGTTGGTCGCCCGCCGCTTGGAACCTGCCAGAAAGCCCTCCTCTAAATTCTCTTCAAGGATCTCGAAGGAACAATGACGCAGGGGAGGACGTGAGGTCGAGCACCGTCTTCCTCAAGAGGATAACTATTCCGAATCCACGGAACTTCTCTGGACTCCTCACAGAGACTTCTCGAATCCACGAGAAAAGAGAGCAGAAAATATAAATAAATTCTAAATAAATTCGAAATAGATTAATTAATGAATAAAAACGAGTTCACAACCCTTTAAATAAGGGTACTAAGCAATGGGAAAGAAATCAGAATCAAACTACAACTAGGAGTCCTAGAATTCGCGACTTACTATTTATAGACGGTCGTGACATCTACTAGTGCGCAAGGTTTTCGGCCAAAAATAGTAAGTGTCCTATTTGGCTTCACCAACCCGTTCTCCTAATTATTCTAAGCTCTTTTCACGTTGGGCGCAACTCCTAAAGCCCGACGGATGAAGAGTTATAAGCAAACTAAAACTTACTATTTATAGTAAAAACGAAATTGAAACAGGGAAACGACCGTCAAATCAGGGATTTCTCGCAATTCCGAGCGTCGCAACCCAGCATAGCAGGGTTGGTTGCCTAAAGTAGCTCGTTCTACCCCAAAATCATATATTTTTCGTCGGCTAACTCATCCCGGATTGCGAGATACGCCTGATTTAAGGTCTGATGGTCCAGATCACTTCTGTCGCCGACCGGGCCTTTTTTGATCCATCTTTGCCATGTAATTGTCCGCGACCCGCTCTACATCAGTCTCCTCCACTTCAAAAGAACTCATCCTCGAGTTATCATTATGCGCTGGTTCAAGATACTCAGTTAGGTCCGTGACATTGAAAGTTCGTGAGATCGCCATATCATCTGGAAGATCAACAACATAAGCGTTGTCATTGATCTTTCGGATGATTGGTACCGGTCCAATCTTTTTATTCTTCATTGTACGTTCCGGTTGGAAATCTTTCTTTGCGCAGATGGACCATTACTTGGTCGCCCACCTCGAACACTTTCCGTCGTCGATGCTTGTCCACTTGCTCCTTGTACTTTTCGTTCGAGGCATGTAGCTTGTTCTGTACCTCCGCATGAATGTCCATGATTTTGTCTGCCATATGTTCTGTTGCAATGCTCATGCCTGGGAGCTTGGGCAGAGAGACCAAGTCTAGTGTATGGCTAAGTACTCGTCCGTAAATAACCGGGAACAGAGATTTTCCTGTCGAGCGGTTCACCATGTTGTTGAATGCAAACTCCGCTTGAGACAAGGCCAAATCTCACTGCTTCGATTTTTCTCCTGAAATACATCGAAAGAGGTTTCCCAACGTGCGATTCACAACCTCAGTTTGACCGTCAGTCTGTGGGTGGTACGCGCTGCTGAACTGAAGGCGTGTATCGAATCGAGTCCACAAAGTTCGCCAAAAGTGGCTTATGAACTTCGTGTCACGGTTGGAAGTAATAGTCTTGGGAACCCCGTGTAGCCGCACAATTTCTCTGAAGAATAGATTCGCCACGTGTGTTGCATCGAGAGTCTTCTTGCATGGAATAAAGTGCGCCATCTTGGAAAAACGATCTACTACCACGAACACCGAATCCATGCCGCGTTGTGTTCGTGGGAGACCAAGCACAAAGTCCATAGATAAATCCTCCCAAGGGCCGTCAGGCATGGGTAATGGGGTGTAGAGGCCCGTATTATGAGATTGCCCCTTGGAAGTCTGACAAATATAACAGCGTTGGACTGTCTTTCCCACATCACGTACCAATTGCGGCCAGTAATACCGTTCTTCCACAAGAGCTCGCGTCTTGTCTCGTCCAAGGTGTTCACTGAGGCCACCTCCATGTAGCTCTTGGATTATTTGTTCCCTTAGCGAACTCTTTGGGATACATAGTCAATTTTCCTTAAAAAGGAACCCGTCTTGTATATGTAAGTCACTTGGGTGACCTTCCTGACATCTAACCCATGCGTCCTTGAAGTCGTCGTCGTCGGCATATATGTCTTTGAGGCGATCGAACCCGACAACTTCATTGCTCATAGTGACTAACAAAGTTGCACGGCCACTCAGCGCATCGGCTACTTTGTTCTGTTGCCCTAACTTATGCTTTAGCACGAATGTGAATTCCTGCAAAAATGAGATCCATATAGCATGCACACGGTTAATGTTAGCTTGACTATTAATAAACTTAAGGGCTTGATGGTCCGTGTAAGATATGAATTCCCTTTAAATCAATAATGTCGCCAGTGTCACAGTGCCTGGACCACCACATACAACTCGATCTCATATGTAGACCACTTCTTGCGTGCATCACTAAGTTTTTCACTGTAAAAGGCTACCGACCTACCTTCTTGAGACAAAACTCCCCCAATCCCGACATATGAAGCATCACATTCGACTTCAAACAGTTTGTCGAAGTTGGGAAGTACCAGAACCGGGGTCGTGGATAATCTGCGCTTGATTTCGGCAAAGCTCCTGTCGGCTTCGTCAATCCACTGAAACTGCCCTTTCTTCATGCAATCAGTGATCGATGACACAATGCTACTGAAATTTTTCACGAATCGACAATAGAATGTCGCTAGTCTATGGAAACTTCGTACTTCGTGAATATTTTTGGGAACCAGCTATTCTCTGATTGTCTTTACCTTTTCCTCATCCACTCGAATGCCCGTGGATGTAACCACAAAACCCAGAAATAATAGGCTATCAGTCATGAAGCTACACTTTTTTAAATTGAGGTACAGTTTATTTTCAGTGAGCACTTAAAGGACTTTCTTGAGGTGCTCTATATGGGTGGTTTCGTCTTGACTGTATATCAAAATAAACCACAACGAACCGCCCAATGAAAGGTTTCAGAACTTGGTTCATCAACCTCATGAATGTGCTAGGCGCATTAGAAAGACCGAAAGACATGACCATCCATTCGTACAATCCTTCCTTGGTCTTGAAAGCTGTTTTCCACTCATCACCCTACCGTATTCGAATCTGATGGTAGCCGCTCCTTAAGTCCAATTTAGAGAATATTTTTCCGCCCTCTAGCATATCCAACATATCATCTAACCGTGGTATAGGAAACCTGTATTTTATGGTGATCTTGTTGATGGCCCGGCTGTCGACACACATGCGCCAACTCCCATCTTTCTTTGGAGTTAGCAGAGCTGGTACAGTACATGGGCTCATGCTTTCTCGAATAAGACCCTTACGGATCAGTTCCTCCACTTGTCCCTGCAGAATCTCGCACTTATTCGGGCTCATTCGATAATGAGGACGATTAGGTAAACTGGACCAAGGGATAAGGTCGATATGGTGTTGGATATCTCGCATAGGGGGTAACCCATCGGGAAGGTCCTCAGGCCAGATTTCTTGGAATTCATGTACCAAGGGCCTTAGTCTTTCAGGGATGATGATAGGCTCAAGTTATTCCCCTTTTACAATTAATGCATAAGTCTGTTCTGTTTCTTTGGATTCTTCCACGAAGTCTCGAATGGTTAAGAGAAAACGACCCTCTACTTTAGAAGTTTCAGGTGGTCCTTCTGGATCCATAGGGGCCAATATGGTCTTCCAGCCGTCCTTGACGAAGATATATATGTTATCTCGCCCTTTATGAGTGGCGTCACGGTCAGATTGGTAGGGTCGACCGAGTAGTATGTGACATGCTTTCATGTCAACCACATCGCATACTACTTCATCCTTATAATGTTTGCCAATTGAAAAAGATATGGTGCACCGTTCAGTTAACCTTTGTTTCGCTGACCTTCTTGATCAAACCGATTGTATATGGAGAGGGATGACGCTCTGTTTTCAATTGCAATTTTTCCACCATGCCCCTGGAGACGATGTTCTCGCTGCTTCCACTGTCAATGATCACCTCACAAACCTTTCGATTCACCGTACACCTAGTGTGGAAGATGTTATGCCGCTGTGGATGCACTTCTTTTCTTGGCGCATATAATAGCCGCCTCACGACGAGCGACTCGCCTGATCTTGTTAAACCCAATCTGAATCATTTACCTCATCCTTGGCGGTATGCTCCTGTTCTTCAATATCTAGATCTTCATAAGCGTTATCAGCACTACCATCATTAATGGCGAGGTTTGCCACTTTTCGTTGGGGACAAGTATTTGACAGGTGGCCGGGCTGGCCACAACGATAGCAGTTGTTGGGCCTTGGCCGAGCATCAGGATTCGGGATTGTACTTGGACCAGCGGCAGTCGATACGCCCCTTTGGGGTCTAGCTTGCCCGCTTCCCTGATCTCGATTCTCAAACGTAGGAGGTTGAGTGCGTGCTCCTACGGGCTCCTTCCCCTTAGGCTGTGGAGCTCCCTGGGGTGGACCTGCCGCAGTGATCCTCGCAGTAGGATAGGCCCATGTGTTAGAACGTTCAAGTTGCGCTTCTGCCCGAGTAGCCAACTTGATCGCATCATTCATCGTCCAGACGGACTGCATCTGGACCCGATCCTGGATCGCCATACACAATCCACCATTGAATCGGGTGACTTGCTGCGATTCAGTCTCGACCAAATCGTTGCGCGCCGCTAGGCGGTAAAATTTTTCTGCGTACTCTCTCACCGACTGACTACCCTGTCGACAATTTTGGTATTGTTGGAATAATACCTGATCGTAATCGCTAGGGAGGAATCGGGCACGTAGTAGCTGCTTCATTCACTGCCATGTGCGGATTGGTGCTTTCATCTACCTGGTTCGTGCGAGTTGCAGTTGTTCCCACCAAGCTGAAGCTCCTCATTTCAACTTGTAGGCCACAAGCTTGACCTTCTTTGTTTCAGGGATGTCCATATAGTCAAAAAATCACTCAACTTCAGAAAGCCAATCGAGAAAATCCTCAATGTGTAGCTGGCCATTGAAGTTAGGAATATCAACCCGTATCTTGAAGTCTCGATCTATTCGATCTACCCGATCGCCGCCTTGCCTGGGGTGTTGGAAGATCACGTCATCGATCTCCTCTTCACTGGAGCCCCCGTCCTCAGGGACGGCCCTTAGATGCACTGCTGGTATTATCCTGTGATCAGGGCGATTACGGGTTTCAGCAATTGGTGGTAGAGGATTACCACCAGGAACACGGAGTTGCCCTAGGGTTTCTGCTAAGAGATTCGCTATGCGGTCCATGGAAGCCTGCAGCCCTTGCATGGCTTGTCGATTCTCTTGCTGCGCTACTTGGAAAGTTGCCGCCGTTAAAGAAAAATTTCCTGGAGCACCGCCTATAGGATTGTTGCCCGACCCGTCATTAGAAGCCATCGACCCGAGGAGAAACCTCGCTTTGATACCAAATTGACGCAGGGGAGGACGTGAGGTCGAACACCGTCTTCCTCAAGAGGATAAATATTCCGAATCCACGGAACTTCTCTGGACTCCTCACAGAGACTCCTCGAATCCACGAGAAAAGAGAGCAGAAAATAGAAATAGATTCTAAATAATTCAAAATAGATTAATTAATGAATAAAAACGAGTTCACAACCCTTTAAATAAGGGTACAAAGTGTTCACTCCCCAAGTATAGGGTTGTGATGTAGTAATAAACTCGGTAAGACCGAGGTCGAATCCACATGGATTGAAACCTGTACGTTATCTAAAAATAACCAGATCTAGAACTAGGCTAAGATGAAATCTAAACCAATTATGATTTGAGGAATAATGGTGAATTATTAATCTAAACTTAAGAATTCAGAGAGAGGGAAACTAGGGATTTAGAGGATCCGCTTATAGAGATCAGGGAGATCTATGGTTGATTCATGAACTCAACTGGACTTCGAGTCCCATCTTCATCGAGTTGGAAGATATAACCTGAAAATCAATGTGAACTTCCTTTTGATCCAGTTTTCAAATAGATGAAATGTATAAGAATTAGATATGATTCCATCACAAATCCATGCCTATGAGACATGGTAAACAACAGAACTAAAACCAATCCATAACCAATCAGAAGATGTATGAATGTTAGGAAGGATTCCATCATCCAACCATGTCCAAAGGGCAATGGTGAACAACAGCGTTTCCTGAATTCATAATCAAAATATGAGGAAGAAGGAAATACTTAAAGCCATTGCAGATCTATTGTAATTTAACTCACAACAAATCATTAAAAACTATGAATATTTCAATTAATCAAACTAGAACCAAACATCAGTTCATAACCATAAATCAACGCCATAGAATCGGTCCCATCACGCCACAAGCTTCACCTCTTAGCCCTAACTAAGAGGTTTAGCCACACATGGATGGGCTAGATCTCATCAGAAATTTGAGAAGAAAAGCATAACCAAAGGAAAAACAACAAAAACTCTTTCTTCTCTCCCTGTCTTTCTCTCTCTCACATGAGATTCTTCATCCAAGGCCTTCAATGCCTGCTCCCCAGGTCCAAAAATCCTCTTTATAGCTGCTGGAGTGGAGAAAATCGGATTTGGAAAGCTGTCGTACGCACAGAGAAAGTCTTTTCGCGGCCAAGTTCGGGGCCTCGAAACACGACACTTTCCTCGCTCAAATTCCAAAACAACACCGTCCCTAAGGACTTTCTTGGGTCCTCTATATGATGGACGGTTCAGATCTACCATACGATCAAAGATGGTGGCCCACAACCGCCTGGAAAACTGGATTTCCTAATATGTGTGAAACCTTTCGCACCCTTTCGCTGTCGTGATCGGTGGGCCTCGTAGAAGTGTTTTCTGGGAAATCCACCCCGTCCATTGCATTCAGAACGAAATTTCAGTCAAGAATGGGTGGTTTTGAATGTCCATTGGCATGGTCCAGAGAAGAAATCACAAAAAGATCAGTTTTAAACATTGTAGGGCAGTCCATTTGTGGCCTCTGTACTGCACACGTGTGCACGCATGGGTGTAAAGTATCAGCATGGTTTTGAAGCTTTCGAAGCCCTCTACACGGTGGACGGATTGGATCGGCCGGACAGACCATGGACGGGGCCCACTGACGTCCGCAAAAACGGACAGCGTTCGTTTGTTACGCTGTCTGGAAACGGCAGCTGCCGTTTTGGAAGATGACTCGCTGACCGCGTCAAGTGGATCTGGTGCGGCGATCGATGGGCCTTCTGCCGGAAGTTTCTAGGAAATCCACTCCTTTCATTCGCTTTGTCTCGACAATTCAGTAAGATATTGTCAGTTTTGGATTGCTTCTGATGCGGCCCACTTGATATTTTTTAAGTCGTCCATCTCGTGTTCGATCACATAGACACCGTTCGCGGGACCTTCTTCAAATTTCCTCCTCTAGGCCTTGGTCAGGGGAGCCTTGAGATTTGAATGGATAGATCGGATTTCTCCTCCGGATCGAAAGGGTGGCTCACTAACAGAAATCAGCGTCCGCAGAGACGGACACTATTTCTTTTTGCAAAGAAGGTCGGGTCAGCTTTTGCTGACCCGTTGTATAGATTCGGTGCACCGCGGGAGTGCACCGCCTATACACTTGCACACCCCCTTGTGGGGTCCACCATGATGTATATTTGAAATCTGCTCCGTCCATCCATTCTGTCATATCATTTAAACCGTGGGGACCGAAGATGAAGCATATCCAGACAGCAGGTAGGCCAGAATCATGATTCTGAGGGATGATCTATCCATTAGGCCACTTCCACCAGGATCCAACGGCCGAAATTCTATATGTACGGTTAATTTATGTTCTTCAGGCCGTGTATGAAGTTTCGGGACAAACGGCTTGTGGGAACCCTGTGATCTTGCATTCTAAACCAATTTCGGGCCACTTGAGCTTCAGTTTCTTGATTTTCGTGGATCTCTGGAGTGTAAATTTCTTGATCTTGGTCCCCTAGAGTCCGTTCCTTGCTTTGGTGACTTCAGAACCTTAAATCCATGCTTTAAGCTCCCTTTTTCAGTCCATGCTTGCAAATATACTCTGCATCACAAGCACGATTAAAGCAGGCCATTAAACGGCATCATGTTCATAAATTCAGGTAATAAATGAGGTCTAATATGCAATATTTGACCCTCAACACTAAGCAATGGGAAAGATATCAGAATCAAACTACAACTAGGACTCCTAGAATTCACGACTTACTATAAATAGTAAACTTACTATTTATAGACGGTCGTGACATCTACTAGTGCGCAAGGTTTTCGGCCAAAAATAGTACGTGTCCTATTTGGCTTCACCAACCCGTTCTCCTAATTATTCTAAGCTCTTTTCACGTTGGGCGCAACTCCTAAAGCCCTGACGGATGAAGAGTTATAAGCAAACTAAAACTTACTATTTATAGTAAAAACGAAATTGAAACAGGGAAACGACCATCAAATCAGGGGTTTCTCGCAATTCCGAGCGTCGCAACCCGGCATAGCAGGGTTGGTTGGCTAAAGTAGCTCGTTCTACCCCAAAATCATATATTTTTCGTTAGCTAACTCATCCCGGATTGCGAGATACGCCTGATTTAAGGTCTGATGGTCCATATCACTTCTGTCGCCGACCGGGCCTTTTCTGATCGATCTTTGCCATGTAATTGTCCGCGACCCACTCTACATCAGTCTCCTCCACTTCAAAAGAACTCGTCCTCGAGTTATCATTATGCGCTGGTTCATGATACTCAGTCAGGTCCGCGACATTGAAAGTTCGTGAGATCCCCATATCATCTGGAAGATCAACAACATAAGCGTTGTCATTGATCTTTCGGATGATTGGTACTGGTCCAATCTTTTTATTCTTCAACTTGTTGTACGTTCCGGTCGAAAATCATTCTTTGCGCAGATGGACCATTACTTGGTCGCCCACCTCGAACACTTTCTGTCGCCGATGCTTGTCCGCTTGCTCCTTGTACTTTTCGTTCGAGGCATGTAGCTTGTTCTGTACCTCCGCATGAATGCCCATGATTTTGTCTGTCATATGTTCTGCTGCAATGCTCATGCCTGGGAGCTTGGGCAGAGGGACCAAGTCTAGTGTATGGCGAGGTACTCGTCCGTAAATAACCTGAAACGGAGATTTTCCTGTCGAGCGGTTCACCATGTTGTTGAATGTAAACTCCGCTTGAGACAAGGCCAAATCCCACTGCTTCGGTTTTTCTTCTGAAATACATCGAAGGAGGTTTTCCAACGTACAATTCACAACCTCAGTTTAACCGTCAGTCTATGGGTGGTACGCGCTGCTGAACTGAAGGCGTGTATCGAATCGAGTCCACAAAGTTCGCCAAAAGTGGCTTATGAACTTCGTGTCACGGTCGGAAGTAATAGTCTTGGGAACCCCGTGTAGCCGCACAATTTCTCTGAAGAATAGATTCGCCACGTGTGTTGCATCGAGAGTCTTCTTGCATGGAATAAAGTGCGTCATGTTGGAAAAACAATCTACTACCACGAACACCGAATCCATGCCGAGTTGTGTTCGTGGGAGACCAAGCACAAAGTCCATAGATAAATCCTCCCAAGGGCCGTCAGGCATGGGTAACGAGGTGTAGAGGCCCGTATTATGAGATTACCCCTTGGAAGTCTGACAAATATAACAGCGTTGGACTGCCTTTCCCACATCACGTACCAATTGCGGTCAGTAATACCGTTCTTCCACAAGAGCTTGCGTCTTGTCTCGCCCAAGGTGTCCACTGAGGCCACCTCCATGTAGCTCTTGGATTATTTGTTCCCTTAGCGAACTCTTTGGAATACATAGTCGATTTCCCTTAAAAAGGAACCCGTCTTGTATATGTAAGTCACTGGGGTGACCTTCCTGACATCTAACCCATGCGTCCTTGAAGTCGTCGTCGTCGGCATATATGTCTTTGAGGCGATCGAACCCGACAACTTCATTGCTCATAGTGACTAACAAAGTTGCACGGCGACTCAGCGCATCGGCTACTTTGTTCTGTTGCCCTGACTTATGCTTTGGCACGAATGTGAATTCCTGCAAAAATGAGATCCATATAGCATGCACACGGTTAATGTTAGCTTGACTATTAATAAACTTGAGGGCTTGATGGTCCGTGTAAAGTATGAATTCCCTTTGAATCAAATAATGTCGCCAGTGTCGCAGTACCTGGACCACCGCGTACAACTCGATCTCATATGTAGACCACTACTTACGTGCATCACTAAGTTTTTCACTGTAGAAGGCTACCGGCCTACCTTCTTGAGACAAAACTCCCCCAATCCCGACATATGAGGCATCACATTCGACTTCAAACAGTTTGTCGAAGTTGGAAAGTACCAGAACCGAGGTCGTGGATAATCTGCACTTGATTTCGGCAAAGCTTCTGTCAGCTTCGTCAGTCCACTGAAACTGCCCTTTCTTCATGCAATCTGTGATCGGTGACACAATGCTACTGAAATTTTTCACGAACCGACGACAGAATGTCGCTAGTCCATGGAAACTTCGTACTTCGTGAATATTTTTGGGAACCGGCCATTCTCTAATTATCTTCACCTTTTCCTCATCCACTCGAATGCCCGTGGATGTAACCACAAAACCCAGAAACAATAGGCTATCAGTCATGAAGGTACACTTTTTTAAATTGAGGTACAGTTTATTTTCAGTGAGCACTAAAAGGACCTTCTTGAGGTGCTCCATATGGGTGGTTTCGTCTTGATTGTATATCAAAATTTCATCAAAATAAACCACAACGAACCGCCCAATGAAAGGTTTCAGAACTTGGTTCATCAACCTCATGAATGTGCTAGGCGCATTAGAAAGACCGAAAGGCATGACCATCCATTCGTACAATCCTTCCTTGGTCTTGAAGGCTGTTTTCCACTCATCACCCGGCCGTATTCGAATCTGATGGTAGCCGCTCCTTAAGTCCAATTTAGAGAATATTTTTGCACCCTCTAGCATATCCAACATATCATCCAACCGTGGTATAGGAAACCTATATTTTATGGTGATCTTGTTGATGGCCCGACTGTCGACACACATGCGCCAACTCCCATCTTTCTTTGGAGTTAGCAGAGCTGGTACAACACATGGGCTCATGCTTTCTCGAATAAGACCCTTACGGATCAGTTCCTCCACTTGTCCCTGCAGAATCTCACACTCATTCGGGCTCATTCGATAATGAAGACGATTAGGTAAATTGGACTCAGGGATAAGGTCGATATGGTGTTGGATATCTCGCATAGGGGGTAACCCATCGGGAAGGTCCTCATGCCAGATTTCTTGGAATTCATGTAACAAGGGCCTTAGTCTTTCAGGGATGATGGTAGGCTCGAGTTCTTCCCCTTTTACAATTAATGCATTAGTCTGTCCTGTTTCTTCAAAATCAACTTCCTAATATGATACGGTATCCGATGGTGGATTCATTGCTACACTCGGCACCGCCTCCGAGGGATCTATATATATAGGTACCCCTTTCGCAGAGAAAGGTACACACAATTCTAAGCCTAAAACCTTACTCTCAACTAGACTCAGATTCTTTAGCTTGACTTTGGCATCAGAGGGTCCCCTGCTCTAGCCAGGTCTCAGTTGTCCATTCCTTGTGCAGACATTCGAAGGTTCAGGGAAAGCTAACCGATTTTCTGCATCAACACAAACCAACATAAGAAAAACTTTAATACCCTAGGCTTTTATTAAATATCACTAGAAAAAAATATGTTAGGTGTTCAAAGTAATCAATGATCTCAACCAATGAGGTAACATAACACTATTACTTGGAGTTATGTACCATATGAGTCATGCGAGATCTAACCGTGCACTTCAAATATCTATTACCAATCTTAATATTTTCAATTTATAGTAGTTAGATATTGATTGGAGTGTTTAAGAGGGCGTTATGGAGGATGCCTCGAATAGCTTATCTTGATTTCTACTTATTAAGTTAAAATAGTTAACTTTAAGTAAAAGAATTAGTTATAATTAATCTTAAATCAAACTTACTCATCTCAAATAATTTACTTGTCTACTGCCCCCGCAAGAAGAAAAAGTAACTTATTTGGTGGTATTAAAATGCAGTCAACTCGATCGACTGGCTGAATTTCAATTGAGTTTTTAAGTTTTCAAAGTATGTTTGATGAGGAAGTAGTTTTAAATTACGGAGTGCTAAAAATATTTAGTATTATGGGACCAACAATAGGATTTCAATTTGATGGTGCATCCAAACGCACCCCCATATGGAGGGTAGGAGATTGTTGACATCTCCCATACATACGAGTCAAAAGTCTCTAATGGCTGGGGAAGGCTTTCAAGGCATCTTTGCCATCAAATGTGGCGACCTTCGATACAATCTGAACCATTGATCTAGCTCAATAATAGTAGCAATTGGGCTCTTGGACGTTGCTTAGTTGGGAGAATGGACGATTAAGAAAAACTTGCATGAGAGAAGCTCAAGGTCAGCCTTTAATGATAATTTACCCTAATTGGATGTTTGCATTTCTCAAGGGGATTACAGGGTGCTGATGGAGCTTGTTTGGGCAAGTGGGGCCACTTTGAGATAATCCAGACCGTTGATCTCTGGATGGTTACGCTGTGGATTTGGGTATGGAAACTCCTCATTCTTTTCTCTATGGCAAACAACGTACAAACAGATCAGGATGACAAAAATACGTGGACGGTCCTGAAGAAAGACCGAAGATTGGATGGCTAGGATCATCTAATGATCATCTAATCTAAGACTATTTGTGGAGGATCCTCCATGTATGGTTAGCCCCATCAACTCAATGGTCTGGATCACTTAAATGTACAGCTGTCCGGTTAAAAGAAAACTGTCGGCAATCCCAATCCCAACGGACGAAAACAGGGACTCGGACTCGGTAGTGAGCGTCGGTACTGGTCGGTGATCTGTGGACCCTACCCTAATGTATTGTTTTTATCCACTCTGTCCATCCACTTTTCCATCTCATTTTAGGGTTTGATTTAAAAAAGGTTAGACAGATCTAAATCTCAGGTGGACCACACCACAGGCAACATTGGTGATTAAAGGCCCACCATTAAAAACTTCCTAGTCGCGCGGAGGTCTAAGATAAAGATCACTGGTCACTTGATGGGACCCACCATGGATAGACCATTCTGGGAAATTTTCCCATTTGGCTACCTACACCTATGTTGAATTCTGGATTTGGATTCTTGATCGTCTATTCCTATGCAATAAATAGTGATGTTCTATGAGGGAGATTTTTATAGCATGGTCTATTCGCGGAAGGCGCCAGCAAATCAATGGTCAGGATAACGAAAGTATACGACCTACCGTGTACAAACTGAAAACCCGAGTATAAAATGCATCTCGGTCGTCTATATTTAAAGGTGTTTGGGATGGAGGGTTAGCTATTGAGAAATTTCTCACTGTAAACTCCACCTTTTAGTTGAAGGCAAGAGGGAGCAGATTTGGTGAGACCACGGACTCACCCAGGACGCGTGGCCCACCTTGATGCATGTATTTTATATCCACGCCGTCCATTCGTTATTACGGATCATCAAGAGGCTTCCAGAGATCAGAGAGAGGGAATGGCTTCATGGGTTGTGCCACCTCTCCCTCCAATCTCAGCCTTTGATTCTCTCTCTCTCTCTCTCTCTTAAATAAAATTAAATTTAAAAAACAGCCCTTCTTTCTCTTCTTCTTCTTCTTCCTTTCTGCTTCTCCTCTTCTCCATGTGAGGGATTTTTCCCTATTTTGGGGTCCCAAGAAAGTTGCTACGGAAAGGTCGTCGCCTCCACGTAGACTCAGAGTACGCTCGAGGTCACTACCAATGGCACATCTAGAGCTGTCAGGGCTGTTGCACGGAATCGTTACACCACTCCCCCATCACCCATCACGGCTTTGTCATCAAAATAGTGTAGGCCGACAGCTCGAATACAATGTCCCATACCACCGTATTCGGCTCACGAGTCTGGGTTGCTCACTGGTCACTACGGGGATGTTCGTCGCCCCAGCGTAGGCCGACAGCTCGACCACAGTGTCCCATACCACCATGTCCGGCTCATGAGTCTTAGCGGATCGAGGTACCAAGGTTAACGGAGTTTCACCGGTAAGTTTGGTACCTTAGGTTCAAGCAGTAGTGTCCAAACATGGTGAACATACAATGGCCAATCGGGTTATTAGACAAGTTCGACTGATACGAGCGTACGCTGAAGTAACCTACAAGGTAC
Source organism: Magnolia officinalis (assembly GCA_021015155.1). Taxonomy (NCBI): domain Eukaryota; kingdom Viridiplantae; phylum Streptophyta; class Magnoliopsida; order Magnoliales; family Magnoliaceae; genus Magnolia; species Magnolia officinalis. The sequence goes on from JAJHSJ010000011.1 coordinate 56,015,992, forward strand.
CACTGTCGACAACCATCGTACGACTCGGACTCATCGAACGTGTCTTTTATGGCGAAATGACCTGAGCCACAAAATCAAGGCCTGTTACCGATTGCCTGGACTATACAATAGCCTCAATCACATTCACTTACAACAAAATATCCTAGAAGATAATTAAAGCAGTTATGAATCAAGATTGCAAATCATATAATCAAAGGTCCAATAATGTCCGCTTTAGGGCTGTCAGGGCTATTGCACGGAATCATTACACCAGTCCCCCATCACCCTTCACGGCTTTGTTTCTGCATTTTATGGACTACAACTTAAATATAAATCCACACATATGCATTCCGTAGATAAAATAGAGGCTATAATATACGGTACATGGAGGAAATCATACACATCGTTAGGGTAGTTGAGAATCCTATCTCAACGCCCAATTAGAGAAGAATTTAGAAGCACTTACTCATACGGACATTTTTACATACACTTAGTTTGCACATTACATCATACATGGTATGTAGTAGTTAGAATACATATTAGGGCAAGTCCTTTTGTCAAAGGATTGCCGCCTATACAACAATCACATATCCACGATGGTTAGTCGTGGCGTACACTAATGCATAGTTTATACTCACTTAGACATTTTCACAAACACTTAGGCTACAACTTGTACATACACGACGTATGTTAATATAACAAGTATTAGGCTAATCCGTTCACTGAGAAGTTGATACACATGCATCTAGCATACATAGACAACAATTAATCATGACAAGCACAAATCTGTATTTCATACGTATACGGTATTTTCTACAAATACGAGGAATACAGTATATTCAACATAGTTAACGTATATCTGAAAAACGAAACAGACAGCACTTTGTACATGTGCAATAGCATCCATGTCAGTAATATATCATTAACTGACATTGAAAGCCTTGAAAACTATAACCTATACGTTTAAAGTCCGCACCTTATGCCGTAGAAGCATAACGAATTCGTTTTACATACGAAGTCTTTGTCAACAGCGGATTAGCAACCTATAGCATGAATTAGGATTTCATAACCTACACTACCTGAAATCCTAAAAACAGATTAAGGTTAGGTTTTCTTACCTAAGAACCGGATCGGTATCGCCGATAGAGCGGTACGGAGGAGCTGATTTAGCCCGTGGAATGATGAGATTGAATCCCAGGGTTGAACTCCACCTCTCTCTCTCTCTCTCTCTTTCTCTCTCTTTCCTCTCTTCTCTCTCCTAAGGTTTCCCAAATTCGTATGAGATGAGAGAGTGAGGGCTTAAGGCCCTTATATAAGCCCAAAACTGATGGAAATGGCCCCAGGGCCAAGGTATACTTAGGTTATGTCCAAAAGAAGTTGTTCCGTCTCAACAGAGCACTTCCGGAGCCCCCCTTGAGCTAAAGGTCGGACTTAAGCTCACTGACCTTGGATCTAGGTCGATTTAAGTTTTCGTTCCAGTCGGGTTCCCAGATCACACGTGGCGGACCAGTTCAGTTCAACGGTCACCGAAACTCGATCAGGGCCACAAGTACACTGACCTGTGTATGAAATTTCTCCTGATCCGAGGGTGTATTTGGGTCAGATTCTGACGGTCTGAATCCTTATATTCGGCCCGCAAGTGACAAGTCTCAGATTACTTAAATTTAGATTTTTATTTCTAAAATATCCACGTTTCTCACACACTTCGCTCCGGGCTCAAGCGAATAGTCCCGGGACACTATCTGGATTTAATTTTCGAGATGGTTGTCAATCCCAGTAAGGCGGTCCTGATTATATAATTTCGTAGTAATCGAACTTTCGACGTGCGGTCCAGATCCGATACGGAGTTTCAATATGCTCCCGAGAGCAACTGAGTAATGAGATTGATCCTAGATTTTAGGGTAACCTAGCGTCAATGATTTTACAAGTTTTAAGTCTTGCAGATCGTATTTAAAGTGATTAGTGTCAATTTCACAGGTACTATAGTTTAACACTTAGGTAACTCTCGTTTAATTTCTAAAGGATTTGATCCTGAGTGGTTTCTGCTTGAGGTGATACTCGGATTTTTTTATACGGATTTCTAAAGTATTGTCCTTCATCACCTAAACTTTAGGATTCCTGCCTAATATGAAAGTACTTAAAAACATTTAAAGAACAAGGTGGTGAAAGGTGAAATGGGAGATTTGGAAGGAAATGGGTTAAAAAGGGATTTTGACCTTTGGGATTGAGTTTTGAGAAATTAATAAGGTGTTAGGATCGACCCATTGCCTAAGGACGTCTAATTTCAAGTGGCAAAAATCGGGGTGTTACACTCAACGATGAGTGTTTTTCAGGCGATGACCTGTTGATTGAAAAGCTTCTTGTTACAACACAGTTGTTGGAAGAAAACCCACCTAGCCCTGAAAAACGTAGAGGTGGCTCTAATGGTGAATGGCCAAATACCGTACCCACTACCAAGAATGTTGAAAAGCGACATAATTTGGAAACGTCTAGGAGGAAATGTTCATATTCTGAAATAAAGTTTGGATCATTATCACCAGTCATTACTATAACCCAACACCTTAAGCCATTATATATATTAGTTCATTTAGAAGGATGTCCAGTTACTAAAGTCTTGGTCGACAATGGAGCATCTGTGAACATTCTCCCTGCCAGAATGATGGCAAAATGAGAAAAAATTGAGGACAACCTAATTGCAACTAAAGTCACAGTTAGGGGCTTTTTGATTTCTGAATGCACATTCGAAGTTGTCGTAATTACCCCTGTCAGGGAGGCAACCGTCGTTTGATTTTTGAAAGGATTTCCTGCAGGATTTCCTCGAAAGCGCTGGCGTGAAGTGATGTGAAACCGATCCTGGATTTGGAGGTAAATCCCATATCCCACCGTCTGGTGCACGCAATCACGACCGCGTGGGGTATTCCTAAGCACCGTGTGGGGTCCACCGTGATCACCACAGGAGATCCTCACCATCCATCCATTTTACCGACTCATTTTATGGGGTCACCCTGGACAGTTTGGCGATGTAGGAGTTGGGTCCACCATCTCCTTCAATGGTGGCAGTGGCGTATAATGGGCGGGATCTGTGTTGTGATCCACTTTGTACAGTAGAAAGCTTCATTTTTCGATTGCACGCCTTAATCCTTATTACGGAAAATCTGGATGGCGTGGATTGTGTTAAACACATATATGGTGGGCCATATTGGAGATCACATAATAATGGACGGAGAGGATTTATCAAAATCATCACATTGGGCCCCACCTGGGTATCCAACGCTGGAACTTCCTGCGAAAGGCTATCACAGGAGTACCGCGTCCATCATCTCCATCATCTCCACGTATCTCGCAACACTGACGTCATGGTGGCCCCACAGCAGTTGGTGAGATTACTCCAGTAACGCGTGCGATAAAATCCCTCGTGCTCTGGCGATCATTTGTAAGGTGGAAAACAAATAGCAAGCTCCAGTCTTGACCGTATTTACAGTGCTCATGGGAGGCAACCAAACAAGATCAACACGGTACTATTTCTACCGACAATTTCGTAGGCGGAAAGGATAAATCATGATTAAATACATTTGCACGTATTTACCGCAACGAAACAGAAATCAAACAGGCCCTTAGCAATTTTGATGGGGGAATAACAAAAACACGTGGTGTCTTATTTATCGAGTTAATGGTGGGAGCCAAAAAGTGTCGGCCACTTTCTTCATGATCGACACATCATCCAATTATAATGCTTAGTTTGGGAGAGGCTAGATACACTTATTTTCATGTGTCCCATCATCCTTGTACCAATTTATAATCTTCTGAAACCAAGATAAGGTTGAATTGGTATTAGCTAACAACAAGTCATTCTTGGTTACATCTAACGCAGTCAAGAGTTATTTCTATAGAGACAAAGACGGGCCGATACGTTTTTACTGATAGAAATAAATATGGGTGCCCACAGGGAATATCTACTCCAATTCATTCAGACAGTATAGTTCAAGATGCTGCTACCATGATATGCCTAAATGACGAGCTACAAAAGGCTATAGTACCGTGTCGGGCAGTTGCGCACCGTATTATAATAACGCATAAATATTAATTGCATATTTATCCCCTATATTGCATTGCTTCTCTTTTGCATTTGAGTGTTAAAATGATTTAATTAGATGTGTTTTCAACATGCAGAGAAATACATATATTGCAAGTTAAATCCATGCTTAAAGTGACAATTTAAAGCCCAAAAAAAAAAAAGATCAAGCTCAAAGACAATGAAGAATTGAAAAATTAAAAACCAAAGTTGATAATTATAAGTATCAAGAACCAAGGAAACAAAGTACCAATGTGAGGAATAAAAGATTAAAAGCATCAGAGAAGAATGAAAGAATATCAACACTTGTCGATTCCATCGATAGGACTTCGATTCCATCACTAGGCTATCGATAGGACGAACCATTATACATGCTTGTATTGAGATTGTCTTTTAAGCACTTGTTTAATTATGCTTATGTGATGAATGTTTAATTATATGTATGCATGATTAGATGGATGTTAGGAGTAGATAGGTAGCACATCCCATATCATATTTATAAACTAGTTGCTTAATTATTACATCATTTATAGTCTATGTGATTGAATTCTCTATTGGCTTGGAAGCCTCAGAGTTAATTTCATTTCTTAGTTTAAATTGCATATTAGTTTAACTAGGCAATTGTAGACGTAGCCACTATTCCCTTGCTTCGCCAAGCTTCCGCGCATAGCTCATGGGCCCATCACAAGCAATTTCAGTGGGTCATTCATCATTATAGCCCAATATGTAAGGCTCACCTTTGATGTTGGTCATCCATTAAGTAGGGTCCATAATCAATGTTATTGTCCATCATGTGGGCCCACCTTTAATATCCACTGGCCATCACGTGGAGCTCACCTTTAAAGCTGACCATAGAGCTGTACACGAGTCGAGTCGAGTTGAGTATCGCCCTACTCGTACTCTGCTCTTAACGCCCGAGTGGTGCTCGTACGCGGCTCTACTCGGCCAACGAGCAGGGACTCCCTGCTCGTACTCTATTCGCCCGAGTACGAGCCGAGTACGAGTAGTAAACGAGTTGAGTAGAGTGCAAATTTTCAAGGCGAGTTCGAGTCAATTGGAATTTGAAGTTAAACTAAACAATAAAATATATAAAATGCAACAATAAAATATCTAAAATGCACATAATTTATGATTAAAAAATTTTGATAATTACATTAGCATATTTGCATTACATTGTTCACTTCAAAATAACAATTTATAACTAATAACCTCTATAAGAGGAGTGTCTTCTTGTATTGTCATCTGATCCATCAGAATTGCTATCTATTTTTTCATATACAAATTAATTCACTTCCTCTGAGTCAGAAGGCGAAGAGATTTTTCCTTCGTGCTCTTCTACACTTTCAACTAGATTTTTCAAACTTGTTTTATGTAAAGAATTGTATGTAGTACCCAATACCCTATAAAATTCACCAAGACGAGTCAGGAATTTCGATTTGTTACTCTTTTTCTTCTTCTTGTTTGTCGTACTCGAGTAACTCGACCCTGCTTCAACATCATGTTGTTTTTTACTCGAATATCGCTGAAGTCTAGAAACATCTTCCATACTGTGTTTTAAGGCGAGTTGAAATTGTTCTTCCTCCAAAGCTTTTAATCCGGCTTCCTCCTCTGCATCTTTTATGGATGTCATTCGTGTACTAGATCCAGAAGCAGAATGTTTGGATGGAGTGGACGGTTTTCTATTCGAATCTAACAGAGCTTGAAAAAGAATTTGGACATCCTTAAGAGCATTGGGGCATGGTTTTACATCACCACCTCGACATGACAAGCGTAAGTGAAAGCAATTAGTCTTGTTTACAAACTTTGCGCCACACAAACCACACTTAATCTTTATTTTTCCAGACCTTGGTGGTGATTCAACTAGGGAAGCATAGTCTCAAATGCTTGTTGATGGCTCAGATGACGACATATCTACATTCAATTTTAAATATAAAAAAATCAGAATATTGATAAATAAATTGAACTTGATATAGGAACAAAAGAAAGCAATATAAATGTATCAAAAGTCAAAAATAAAAGCAAATGAACAGGCATATGTAAATAAATATCAAAGATTAAAAGTCTTCCAAACCACATTCCATCATATGGGCCCCACCTCTAATGTTGGTCGTCCATCATATAGGGCCCACCTTGGATATAGGCCACTCATCATTAGATCTGACCTTTGATGTAGATCGTCCATCATGTTGGGCCCATCTTGATGTAGATCATCCAACATGTGCAACCCACCATTATTAATTGCCCATCATGTGGAGCCCACTTGTAATGTGGATTGTCCATCACATGGGCCCAACCTTCAATGTGGGTTGCCCATTATGCAGGGCTCGCCTTGGATGTGGGTCATTCATTATTAGGGGTCGACTTTGATATAAATTGTCTATCATATAGGGCTACTTCAATATGGGTCATTCATCATGTGGGGCCTAGCTTCAATATCCATTGCCCATCATGTGGAGCCCACCTTTGATATGGACCGTCCATCATGTAGGCCCTACTTTTGAAGTGGGTCATTGATGTAGAGCGGGTCGCGGATAATTACATCGCAAAGATGGATCAGAAAAGGCCCGGTCGGCGACAGAAGTGATCTGGACCATTAGACCTTAAATCAGGCGTATCTCGCAATCCGGGATGAGTTAGCCGACGAAAAATATATGATTTTGGGGTAGAACGAGCTACTTTAGCCAACCAACCCCGCTATGCCGGGTTGCGACGCTCGGAATTGCATGAAACCCCTGATTTGACGGTCGTTTCCCTGTTTCAATTTCGTTTTTACTATAAATAGTAAGTTTTAGTTTGCATATAACTCTTCATCCGTCGGGCTTTAGGAGTTGCGCCCAACGTGAAAAGAGCTTAGAATAATTAGGAGAACGGGTTGGTGAAGCCAAATAGGACACTTACTATTTTGGCCGAAAACCTTGCGCACTAGTAGACATCACGACCGTCTATAAAAAGTAAGTTTACTATTTATAGTAAGTCGCGAATTCTAGGAGTCCTAGTTGTAGTTTGATTCTGATTTCTTTTCCATTGCTTAGTACCCTTATTTAGAGGGTTGTGAACTCGTTTTTATTCATTCATTAATCTATTTCAAATTTATTTAGAATTTCTGCTCTCTTTTCTCGTGGATTTGAGAAGTCTCTGTGAGGAGTCCAGAGAAGTTCCGTGGATTCGGAATAGTTATCCTCTTAAGGAAGACGGTGCTCGACCTCATGTCCTCCCCTGCGTCAGTCATTACCATACCAACCTGCTTAGGTTGCGGACTTTTTATCATTATGGGCTGACCTTTGATATGGTTCGTTCATATGTGGGCCCACATTAATATGGGATCATCCATCATATGGGGCCCACCTTTTATGTGGAACGGTCCACGTGTGAGCTCTACCTTCAATGTGGACAATCCACCATGTGGGGCCTCCCTTGATGTGGACAATGAGAGAGTCTCCTTTGACATGGACTACGAGAGAGAAGTTGAAAAGTCGTAAGTTAAAAAGCTAAAAGTAATTAGTTATTGAGATAAGTAGTTTTTGGCGAAGTAAGTTACTTTTATCATGATGCTTACCAAACAAAATTAAGTGAAAAACTAACTTAATTACATAATATAAGTTAAAAAGTAACTTATTTGGTGGTATCCAAAAGGGCCCTTAGTGTCCGGGCTAAGGCCTTTTCAGCCCATTAAGCCAAGACTTAAAAGATTAGAGCTGGGCTTGGCTGGGACCAACCTTGGTCCTTGCCCATTGTCAGTCCATTAGACCAAGGCTTAAAAGATGAAAAGCCATTCTATACTTTAAAATAGCTTCTATTTTATAAAAGTTGTCAAAAGTAACTTAGTATTGTGTTCTGTTGCCGAACGCCCCTATAACGTTGTGCATAAGTTACCACCATCACTTGATAATCAACCATTATCAGATTGTTAGAGGCATTATGTTATGGAATTTTTAGTTGCACTGGGCCACTTAGTCCAATCAATCGATCTTAGATTGCTCATCAAGTCCATACATTTCATGGGCTAATGTTCCAAGATCACACCAATATGCCTTAATATTAATGAGAGAGAGGTTCCGCACCACCAGTAGCAGCAGCAGCAGAGAAGGAATGGCAGTGGCAACTCCGCCCCAAGTGAAGCTATTATTCAACAGATGGGTCCTTTGACGAAGTCGAAGTCGAGGTTGGTGACATATCTTTGGCCAATTATATCGGTGTGTCCGCATCCAAACACGCCACCTATGTCCCCCACACTGCTGGAACGTAATCAGTTAAAAAGGTTCTGCAAGGCCTCATGCCCTATTATGAAGAGGTTGACAATTCACTGATGATGCACGGCCAGAACAATAGAAAGAAGCTGATGGCCGTTTGAATTGTCAAGCCTGCGATGGAAATTATCCATCTGCTCACAGACCTCAACCCCATTCAAGTTATTGTGGATGCGATTATCAATAGTGGGCCAAGAGAAGATGCTACTTGTATCAGTTCGGCCGGTGTTGTAAGGTGTCAAGCAATCGATATCTATCCTCTTAGATGTGTTAACCAGGCAATATACCCTGTTACAACTGGTGCTCGTGAGAATACCAAGACCATAGCGGAGTGCTTGGCAAACGAGCTCATCAATGCGGCAAACGGGCCTTGAACAGCTATGTCATTAAGAAGAAACATGAGATTGAGCAGGTTGCCAAGGCAAACCGTTGAGAGTTCATTCTTGACGCAGGGAAGGATGTGATGAGGTCGATCACTGTCTTCCTCAGGGATAACCACTCTGAATGCACGGAGCTCTTTGGATTCCTCACAGAGTTTTCTCAAATCCACCAGGATAGATAGAAATAATTTCTAATAAATTAATTAATGATATAAAAAAAATGAAATTACGATCCTTTAAATAATGAGTTCAAACCAGGACGGAGTTTTAGACTCAAACTCCCTAAAAATGTGACTTATTTATAAGCTTACTATTTTTGGACGGTCATCATTCCTACTAGATTTTATGGTTTTCGGACAAAAATAGTAAATGTCTAATTTGGCCTAACCACATTGTTCTCCTACTTTTTCTAAGCCCTTTTCATGTTGGTCACGACTCCTAAAACTCAAAAAGTTATGATCGAATTAAAACTTACTATTTATAGTACAAATGAAAATAAAATGGACTTTTGACCGTTGATCTGATAGAATCTAACAAATCCGGTATGGCCAACCCGGCATAGCCCGGTTATTTTGCTAGAGTAGCTTCTGCTACTCTAAAATCATTAATGATACGTCGAAAAACTTATTCTGATTTGCGAGATACGAGTGTTTTAAGGTTCTGATGGTCCAGATCATTTCCGCCTTTGATCGGGCCTTCTCTTGTCCATCTTTACCATGAAAGTATCTACAACCCATTCTACATCGATTCTCGTAAGGAAACTCCTTGTAGAGATTTTTGTATGCAGTTCTCTTTTTTATCATTTGGGTAGGTGAGTCTGAATTACTTAACTACTGTAGAAATTTACTGCCATGTTAGGGTGATTGTCTTGCAGTTGTGTTCTTAGAAGTAATACTAATAGCCATTGCGTTAAAAAATTAAATAAATAAATAAACCATTTTATCGATAGCCATTGATCATACAGATAGCCAAGATCAGTTGCATAAAACATTCCCAGTTAACAATTTAATCCATCAATTTCTTAGAACCCATCATTGATAGCTTATGATTATAAAGAATCATTTTTGTTAGACAATTGTAACCATCCCATCCATGGCTTAGGAAAAAAAACAAAAAGGCTATAGAAAATAGTAATGCATCCAGGATTTATTAGATCATCCAATCAGTGAAATTTTAGCATAGCCAATGAAATATTCTTTAGACATAATAGACAGCTCAGATTAATTGATTGGACGTATTGTCCAAGTGAACCAATGCAGCTAGGAGTATAACTCGTACTGCTCTGAGATCAAAGGAGCGTTGTAGGGAATGTTAATCTCCCCACATGTCCATGTCACATGGCACATCCAATCATCGTTCGAGATCATCCATTCCTTCATAGAAAACATCGCTGGCAAGCCATGGTTAGAAAATCATGCCGACGTGGTGATCTTAATCACCTGATCAATGTCATGAAAAACAGTTTGAATCGATCGAATGAAATGGAGAAACAGAATACATAGTTGTCTCAAAATATATATTCAATAGGCCCCACCTAATCTATGATAGGTAGAAAGCCGAGGATTGTACTAAAATGGCCACCTTCATATCAATATAGTCATCAAGCTGATGTGATATTTTCACCGTACGTGCTGTGAACGAAAGGATGGCGCAAACCAATGACCAAAACATGCCACCAAGTGTATCATGGATCAAAAAATTACACTTATTTGATTATCTGACTAGCAGATTGGTAAACTTTTAATGGACTGTCATAAATGAAAAATATCTAAATAATCTTATTTTAATAAACAAGTGTCCACGAATTAGGGCCTATGATTGTCCAACAAATCTAAAATTTAGCCTATTCAATTTTAATGAAGAGGTTTGCACAAATGCATTGAAACTATAGCCATTGAAACTGATCTTTCTTCAATGACCTAAATCATTTATACGATGGAGCGCTCAAGGGATGTTGATTCCACAAAGGTTATGGTGACTATCCATTTCCTAAGATTAAAAAAAAAAAAAAAAAAAACTCAAATTTTGAATGCTTAAAATCATATTTAAGAAGTTTTATTTGCTATATATGTTGAGGTGTGGAGCCAGCATACCAATGCGCCCGTTGAAAAATGGATGCCTTTCACCGCGTTGCTCGACCAATCAAGACTACGCAGATCCTAGTCCGGATTTGGTGCGGACTGCGTAAATTTGAGGCAGTTTCGCAAGAGTGCGGAAGGGAAGTTGTCTAAACTATAAATAAGGGTTCCTAGGGCTATTTTAGGGTATTCTAAGGTGTATGCAAATGATTTTTTATATACATCCAAAGATAAAAGGACTATCTCTGTGGATGGGAGCATTGAGAAGGTTAGTATATTGTTTGTAACTTCGTTTTCTTCATAGTGGAAGTTTGCACTCGTGGTTTTTTACCGTTGTTGGGGTTTTTCCACATATATTCTATCTTGTGGTTTGTTGGTATGCTCTTGTGGTTTATTGGTATGCTTTGATTCTACTTCTAGATTATATTTCTTCTTGTTTATCATTTGTAGGTGAGACCGGAGATTGGATCTCAGTTCACTTGCATTGTTGGCGTGCTGCGCAACAATATATTCATCATGCAAGTTAGGATTTACGGAATAAACAGTTTGATCGTTTGAAGATAACCTGAATTCAATGACTAAAGTCCCCACATGCCATATTGTAATAACCCAATACCCTGGGTACTTGTATTTAAGCTAACCTCTCTGATTTATTATATGACATGTATAATATTTCTAGGTGCCTGCATATCAAGTGTCATGCAAGACTCAGAGACTTAGTAACGTAGGCTGTTGGCCAGGTTTAGTGGGGTATAAGGTGCCCATAATAGGGGTGGCAATGACAAAGCCGTCTGAATGGCCTGACCCTATAGGTCCAGAACGGTGCGGTTTGGCTGGTAACCCAAACACCAATCAGCTAACTGGTGTCGAAGCTTTGTGGAGCCGACCATGATACATGTGTTTTATCCACCCTGTCCATCCAGCTTTTCATCTCATTTTAGGGCATAAGAACAAAAATAAGGTAGATTAATGAAAGCCCAAGTGGACCACACCATAGGAAACAATGGAGACTGAAATCTTTCCATTGAAAACCTATCGGAGGTAATGAAAGTTTTAGATCAGGCTGTTATTTGTGATTTCCCTTCATTGAGGTCTGTGTGAAGTCATGAACGTATTGGATGACAAATAAACACCACTGCCCTATGAAAATTTCAACAGTGGATGTCATTGTTCCCACTATTTTATATGGTATGGTCTACTTAACTTTTGAATTATCCGTCTCATTTTTGGGCTCAATCTTAAAATGAGCTGGAAAAATAAACAAAGGCGACGTGGATAAAAACACATATATCATGATGAGCCCATAGAGTTTTGGTACCAGACGTATAGCTAGCTGGTGTCAAGCTCACCAGCCAAACCATGTCCGACCAAGGCCAGGACTCTAAATTTCGCTTAAGAGGCCAGGCTTGAAATCTAAGGCAAGGCTGGGCCAAGACCATTAGGCCTGTTTGTTTTTCAAAGAAATAGGAAATACAAGGGAAATGGTAATTATTATGCTTTCACTGCGTTTGGAAATTCATAGGACTTTGTGCCGATGAAATTGGTTCAAAAGATGTACTTTTAATTTTTGAACTGCAAGGTAATGCGTATGATATATCTATTCCGTCCATCTGTTTGTTACAATATTTTGGAGCATGAGATAAAAAATGAAGCGGATCTAACACTCAAGTGGCCCACGCCAAAAGAAACAGTGGCCTTACAAAGTTTTTAACGGTAAGTATTCGATCCCCTTTTTTGTATGACGTGGTCCAATTGAGTATTGGATATGCCTCAATTTTTTACTCATTCTATAAATTCAACTGGAATAATGGATGAACGGTGTGGATAATCGAAATGCATCACAGTGAGACCCACAGATATTTTGTAATATTCTTAATTTTCGTATCAAAAAGTAAGTGGTCAAATCAGGTAAGTTGTAAATGCATGGGACACGGCATTTACCATTTCACCGTAAAATCGAACTCGCTTAATGAATAGGTTGGTGAAGGCAGGCATGTTTGCTGATGGGATACTTTACTCATTTTGGTAGAGGGAAATTCTGAATTATTTAATACACTTGCTTCTCATGACACTTGACACATGGGCTCTTAAAATGGAACACATGGCATATATTAACTCGAATTAAATAGATAACAGTGAAACTCATTTTTATAAATTACTTTACACTGAACATGCAATGTCTCAAAATTACGCTAGTACACTGTGGTGCGCTACACCACATAAATGTATAGATTTTAGGCATGACTGTACGTTGCTACCTTTGGTGTGTCCTACCTGAGTGTTGGATCAGGATGATTCTTTGGATGCGATGGGAACACGATGAACCGTAATTGATGTACGGTTTTGATTCTACATAGACATCACAAATGAACTTTACACAACTTGATTTTATGATAACTACCCTGCATTCAAATGTATGTGATCATCACCCTTTTTTACCCTTTTCTCTATGAATTTATGTTACACCCGAGTGGCAATGGGTCGGGCATCCTCTGTACACGAGTCGAACCCAGCTCAGATCGGCTCAGCCAGCAGGCTATCCTAACTTAAACTCGGCTTGGCTCAGTCCTCAAGTATGACTAGACAAATCGTCTCAACTCTATCAGAGTCTCAAGCCAAATTCGAGCTGAGCTTGAGCTCAACCCTTCGAGCTGAGTTTGATTTTAAATTTTATAGCTTTTAATATATATAATATATAATTTATTTAAATATATAAACATGTACAAAATATTTAAACTAAGCGAACTCGATCTGAGAGTTCGAGTCAAGTTTCGAGCTGAGTTGAGTAGAGCTTGGTCTAGCATGAACTTGGCTCAAAAAATTTTCGAACCGAAAAATTCAGGTCAAACTCAGTTTCAAGATGAGTAGAGTCAAGGAAATTAACTGAGCTAATTCAATTCGTGTACAACTCTAGCGCCCTGCCTAGTCCAGCTCTAGATGGGTTTGGGCCTATCAGCTTGGCCTAGGGTTCAGCTCGGGCCTGATATGTAAGGCCCAATCAATTTTTTGGCTAGTCTAGGGTTAGGTGTTTTGAGCACACCTTGGCCTAGAGGTGCTCGGCCACTAGCTAACCCCAGCTCGAACTCGGCTCAGCTCGATCCTCGAGCGTAACTGGCCAGCTCGACTCGGTTTGGTCAACAACTCGGGCCAGTTCGAGCCAAGATCAAGCCTCTGAGTGCACCTTCAATTTCTCACGGAATGTAAAGCAGCAACATCGGTTTATAGGTATTTCATTCAATGCTCAATAGGAAACATAAAAATCAATATACAAGAATATTTGTTTCATATCCATACCTTCCAGGCCACCAGCTGACACTTCCTTGAGTCATTTCATCAAACACTTGCTGAGCAACTACAATATCAAAATAACCAAGTCATCCAATTGGTTCGATTTGAACTGGGGTTTGATAGGAGTCGAGTCAAGCTCGAACTTACTCAAAAAAAATTTAGCTCAAAAAATCAGCTCAAACCAAGCCGAATCAAGCTTTTTTGAGTCGAGCGTGCTAACCAATCTAACTCAGTTCGTGTACAGCTAGCTCTACCTTGGCCTGACCAAAAGGGCATTTAAGTAACTCAACGTGCTCTAAGTAAACCGGTACTATCATAAGCTTACGGTGCCACTAGTAGATGTGAAGTCCACCTGATGTATGCAGACCATCCAACCACTCCATATGACGTGTTACCTCCTTTGATCACATATGTCAAAAATCAGCCTGATTCAAGACTCAGTGGACCACAACATAGGAAACAATGCGAGAGAGGAGGCCCGGCCTTTATTTGCGCAGAGGCTCAAAAATAGCCTGACTTTTTCCTGACTCTTCATCCAAGGCAGATGAACGGTCCGAATGGCCTAGATTCAATCTAAACCACATGACGGGTCCTCCGTGCAAATCAAGGGTAGGCGTTCCCTTACAACTTGCACCCTGCGTTGTGGGCCACCTGATTGGAATAACGGACATGCTCTCATCTGATAGATGGGTTGGATTTCGTTTCATGCATCACTTGGGTCCATATCTTTTTGGTACCTCCATAAGCATGAAGACGTGGGGCCTTCATGATGCATGCATAACATGTAGCCGGTACATCCTATACGTCAGCGTATTTTATTCCCAGGACCCTAAAATTAGGTTGATCATCGGATCCATTCAGATTATTCATATGGTCCAGATGATGAGTCTAGCCAAAAATGGTTAGAAAAGGCTAATTTTTTGCAATTGAAAGTAACATGAGGTGATGCATCTGATGGATGGGTTGGATGGCCTTCGTACTTATGGTGGTACCATAAGGTATTTGCTTACTTCTCTCTTTCTTAGAGGTGGGCACGGGACGACTCGATCTAGCTAACTCGACTCGTCCAACTCGTTCAGATCCGACTCGACTCAAACTGAATGGGTGAGTCGGTCCGAACCGAGTAGGTTTCACCCAATCTGAACCCAAATCGAGTCAAGTTAGAGTTACCTAGTAACTCGACCCGACTCGATCCAATTAGACCCAACTCGATACGAAACCCGACTCTCTAACCCTACCCGTCACACCCTACCCCGACCCAATTCCAAAATCTCTCTCTCCCTCCCTCATCCTGCTCATCTTCCAAGCCTCTCTCTCTCCCCCTCCCTCATCCTCCTCATCTTCCAAGCTGGCAACCACCCACCACTATCACCCTCCTCTCTCTCCTCACTCTCTTAGTCTCTCCCTCGCTCATCTCTCAATCCAACTCGGTGCCAACTCGACCCGACTTGATACTTCTGACCAGATCAGACTCGGTCCAAATCAGTCCAAGCCAGACCAGACTCGGATGGAGTCAAGCATGCTGGACTCGGTATAGAGTCGGATCGAGTTCGGGTCAGGCATATTTCAAAACTGAATTGAGTCGAGTCAACCCTAACTCAGGTCCGACTTGACTAGATGCCCAGCTCTACTCTTTCCCATCCTATCCTCTCTCTCTCTCATTCCTTTTTCTTTTTCTTTTTCTTTTTTTTTTATATGGTGGTCAAGAGTGTTGGGCCGGGTCCAACTTGTCTCAGCCTCTAGTCCATGCTCGGTGGGCCAGACCTAGCCTTGCTCAGTCCAAAGCCAACCCAACCCAACCCAACCCAACCCATTCCCACCATTGGGAGTAGTCTCTGAGGCAAGTCCAAGACCAGGAGGACTGGGTCCAGGGATTACTGGACCAGGGCTGTGTTTGGGGCGCTAACCTCAGCCCAGCCTTCTTCTGTCCATTGACAACTTTAACCCGTATCTATATGGGTATTGCACCTATTCCCATGTTGGGCAGTGAATGAGCACCCTATTCTATTCTACCCATTAGGATGTGGAGAACCCAGGATCTAAAATTAAATAATAATAATAATAATAATTAATAAATAAGGTGACAGGTATCTGTATACTCACCTGTACCATCATCACTATAACTCAGCGCATATCAGCCATTAGTTACATCAGACTTTGGCCTAAAGCATGGAAGAAAATCTCTTTTGAGGTACTTTAGTGGTCTGTGTGTGCCACCTAATCTGCACATCAAGCAAGTCTCATTATGATGACGGGATGTTCTAAAATTAAGATAATCAAATCATTAGGTGGACCACACCATAGAAAACAATGAATAATTAATGAAAAACTCACTGGTTGCCCAACATGATGGTTGGATCAACTGAACTTTGGGGATCCCATTTTCCCACGGGGCAACTCCTGTTGGAGAGGTTGGAGAGTGAAATGTTGTAGAATGAGTTTATCATGCAATGTCAAAGAGGAATTGTTATCTATTTTTATAGGAGCCCATTAGGTGAGACCCGGACCTCACCCAAGACAGTGCGGCCCTTACCATGGGCCGACCTTGATGTGTGTATTCCGTATCCACCTTATCCATCCGTTTTAGCAGATTATTTTAGGACATTATCCAAAAAATGAAGTAGATCGATTATCAAGGCTACGAAAGTTTCAGATCAAGCTAATATTTGTTTTTCCCTTCATCCAGGCCCATGTGACCTTGTCAACAGATTAGATGGAAAATAAACACTAGGACGACATTAAGGTGCATCCATAATGGTCAATCACCTCTGTTTCCTATGGTATGGTCCACCTGATAATTAGATGTGCTTCATTTTTTTAAGGATGATTTCTTAAAATTATCTGCAAAAACGATTGGACAGGATGGATACATAATATACACATAAAAGTGGGCCCCATGGTAAGGGCTGCACCATCTTGGGTGAGGCCAGGTCTCACCTGACCGCCCCTCTTTTTTATATATATGGTTGTTGTGAGGAATTCTGATTTTATCAAAATTTACTTGAATACATAACAAACACGGTGAAGTTCTTTTGAAGAGATAAAATAACCTAATTGTCCTCGTTTATTTTTATTTGCTTTTTCCTAAAATCCATTGGAATAATGCATTGCGGCCTACATGGTTTGTATGGGCTGCACGTGAATTTTTTATTTCCCGGATGGTTTTATTGTCTTCTTTTTTTTTTAATGGTTGTGGCTCAACAATTTCAGATCACCTTGAATTTTTATTTATCTTATCATCATAGTAGGCGTACCTGTTTGGAAGGGTTGGTTGTCATACAAACAATCCGTGGTCCCCAATCCCAAACTCCACCATTCTTTGAAGGAAAGGGTGGACCACATCATTTTGGTCTTTTTTAATTGCCCTTGCACTTTTTAGTAAAACCATACCTTCTAAGGAATTCCATACTAAAAATACTGTAAAGTATTGGGCATACATAGTTAGGCACCGAGTGTTTCACTGGGTGCTGCATCATGTTGACCGGGAACGATTTTAGGTTCATATAACTTGAGATGTGTTCTCAAAAGTTCTTATGAGTCATCTTGAGAGAGTTTGTGTGTGTGTGGATATACACACACACACAAACACACACACTATGAGGTCAAGCTCTGTGGGCCCACTGTGATGTGTGTGATAACCCCTTTCAACTGTTGTATGTTGTGTAGCCCACATAAGTTATGGATTGACCTGATTTTTAATCCAGCCCATCCATTGTGCGTGTCCCACTTGGATGAGGGCTCAGACCAAGTTTCAGCCACTTCCAAAACTTAGGTGGACCCCACCAAAGTGATTTTATATGATTTAGGCATGGTTTTAGATGGTATGGCCCACTTGAGTTCCATATACGATGCTTTTTGAGATATCCCATAATCTAAAGGGGACCCATTGAGATATCCTATAACCTAAGGGGACCCATCAAATGCACAAGTGTTGATGTTCAACGCACATCACAGTGGGGCCCACTAAGCTCTACCTCACGGGAAGTTACCATGAGGTCAACCTCATAGTACCATTTCCCCATGACCTTTGCACACATGTCATAGGCATGGAATCTAAACGGTCCATATGATGCGGCACCCCTTGAAACTCTATAAGCCTAATTTTCAGCTTGATCCAAACTCTAGTGAGCCATAGCAAAGAGAAATGAAAATCAAGAGAGAAAATTGTTTCCTTTTGCCATAGCCCACCATAGTTGACCGTTCAGAATTTTTGCCTAGCACACGTGTGCAAAGGTGCTCACGAGTGCTTACATAAGACAATATATATATATATATATAATATATATATATATATATATATATATATGGAAAAGGTACAATGCGTCCCATGAGGTCAAGCTGTGTGGGCCCCACCGTGATGCGTTTCGAACATCAACACCGTGCATGGGTCTAGGTCTCAAAAATCAAGTCAATCCGTGACTTGTGTGGGCCACACCACATACAGAAGTTGAGAGGGGCTGTGCACCATTAAAACATCCATAATAATTTTTGTGGGCCCACTGAGATGTGGTTTACAAATCCAGACCATCCATTATGTGTGTCCCACTTGGATTAGGGTTTAGACCAAGTTTCAGCAGCATTCAAAACTCAAGTGGGCCCCACAAAGTGTTTTTATATGTTTTTTGCATGTCTTCACATGATTTTAGATGGTATGGCCCACCTGAGTTCCTTATACGGCTGATTTTTGGATATCCTATCATTTAAAGGGGATGCATTAAATGCACGGTGTTAATGTTCGAAACGCATCACGGTGGGGTCCACACAACTCGACCTCATGGGACGTTAAAATCAGCTCAAGCGCATTGTACCTTTTCCATATATATATATATATATATATATATATATATATATATATATATATATATATATATATATATATATATATATATATATATATATATGTGGTCCCCAATCCTAAACTCCACCATTCTTTGAAGGGAAGGGTGGACCAAGTCTTTCGACCTTCAAAAAGCTTGTCCTAGTCATTTTTAAATGCAAGCCTTGCATTTTTTAGTAAAACCGTAACTTCTAAGGGAATTCCGCACTAAAAATCCCGTGAAGTATTTGGGGCATATATAGTAGATAGTACCATTTAAAATGAAATTACAGAAAATATCATATTTAGAATATATTAATTAAATTGCAATTTGCCTACTACCCAAGCATACACTAAACGATGATTACCAACTGAAGTACTCCAATTTACATAATCTTAAGAGTTGTGAATGCACCGGGCCAAGCTGGGCCGGGCCATCATGCTCGGGGGCACTTTTCATCAGTTTATTATAGGCTCATGGGCCTAGCATGGGTATGATTTTCAGCCAAACAATATATGGGCCTAGCCAGCACTTGAATTTGAAAAAATTTTCTATTCAACCCTTATTCACATCTTTCATGAGCCAGGATAGGGCCCGATGACCGGACCAGTGGGCAACGCCGAGCCTATGTTAATGGCCGAGATTTAAATGGGTTAGGCCTGGCCACAGCCCATTCACATCCCTACCTAATCCACCTCTTCTTTCTGCACGTGCATGGCACGTGCCTGTAGTAGTAATAAAGATATTTGGATGGGACCCATTTAGTCATTTTCACTTTAAAAAAATGAAAGTTTCAATTGGATTCAATGCACAAAAATCCAAGCAAATGCCAATCACTATTGACCCAATCTCTTTCCTTGGGACCAAAGTTTAAACTGACCTTCCTACATAATGATTATAAAAGAATAGAGAAAGTTCTAATGGTCCCAAATGTCATGTGGTCCAATGTTGGGAATAATCAATTACAACCATATCATACAAAGCTTACAATGCCACATTGTTTTTCTCACAGAATTTCATATTTGCAGGACATATGAGGCGTCCAAAAGATTAGGACCACCATCAAAATCAATGGATCACTGTTGATTATCTGATGTACAGGTGTGGCCCACCTGATGAATACGTTGGTCTGATTTTCTGGCCATGTGATCGTTATGATAGGGCGCACCTTTTGCATAGTTTGGATGTATTATTTTGCATGGTAAGATTAGGATGTCACAGGTTCATGTGTCTAGGTGCACGTGTCAGGGGACCTTTCCTCATGAAATAAGTAGAGAAAGAAAGGGTAAAAGAAAATTAAGTTTGCTGGAATGCATCCCCACTTTATTCTTCAAATCTAGGGGACTTATAATGATCTAAATCAATGACATGTGTTGATGCAAAAATTTGGTTCACCCTTTATATATCTTGTACCTGCACCGGAAAAAGACAAAGGATACCCTGGCTAGAGCAAGGGACCCTCCGATGCCAAAGTCAGATTAGGAATCTAGGTCTTTTAGTATTGAGGGGTTTTGGATGAGATTTTGCGTACCTTTCACCATTAGAGATGCTCCTATTTATATAAAAGAAAAAATCACACCGTAAGGAGTCTCTCTTATTTAGGACTCTGATATGTCGAAGGTCTTCCCGCAAGGGTTTCCAGATCCGCCAGGGATCTTCCTGAGATTACGGTTGTCCGAGATCCCCGAGATATGGTTTTATCCCCCAAAAATCTTGAGAGAGATTTTCGGGCCGTTGGAGAAATTCTCGGACTGTTAGTTCGGGAAAAGTTCGGGAGACGAAGGTGACAGATATAGTTAAAGCAAGTAATATTGAGCCTCTTGGCAGATCAACATTCGCCTTACTTGAACCCTAATAGTCATTTAACTCCGTTGTAGACATGCTGACCTATAGCCGAGCTATATCCAACCTATAGTCAGGTTGACGTGTAGTTGGGTTGACCTGTAGTTGAACGTTAGCTGATTTATGGTTGTCCAATGGCCGAGCTATAACTGAGCTATGGCCGGGTAGTAATCGATCTGGGGTTGATCTGTGATCGATCTATAGCTGACTTATGGTTGATCTATAGTCAACATATGACCGACCTATGAGTTATGTCGGTATTCGACTATTCGAATGAGGTCGTAGTTGTGTTCTTTTAGTATCCTTACAGTTGTATCGACCTCCTTGGAGGTCCGCCTATTTTTGGATGTATACGCCTTATTAGGCTCGGGTTTCATTGGGCCCATGCTGGTTCAATAGAGTTAGTCCATTCCATAAACCGACTTATCGACTTGTCCATTTTTCCCCCAACAACATGAAAAGTCTAAGTTTTTATGGTGGATAGAGGTCAAATAAAAGCTATTAATTTGAATTATTTCACCCTTGATAATTCGGCTCTTTTGAGGTTAATATTAGAAATCTAGGGGCTTTTCTTTTTGAAATCCCTCATCAAAGGTGAACCCTATAACATAAATCTCATTCGCGAGGGTTTACACATGCATAAACTTGTACAGATACAAAAGTGCGATCACACCCTATAAAATAAGTCTCATTTGCAAGGGTGCACGTACACATGTAGTGCCAAACAGACTCGAAAATTTCCAGTTCATTACAATTTTAGAGGATGAAATTACCAAAATACTTTCATCTTCTTTTTTTGAAGAAAGTAGTAAAACATTATGCACCACATGATGTGTGGAGCATCCAACCCCTCCATCAAATTGACTAAAATATGATAATGAGACAAACCAAAAATCAGGCAAATCTAATTTTCATGTGGACCACACCTTTGACAGCATTATCCACCTAAAAAACTCCAAATTTATGTACAAGTGTAACTCACATGATGATTGAATCGGCCTAATTCTTAATTATCTAGTCATGGTAGGTGCACCTATTGTATGGGTTGGGTCTCATGTACACACCACGTAGGTTTGCAATGCTCAATTCCACTTTTAAGAAAAAAAAAAAAAAAAAGACAAGGATATTTCGGTCTTTTCACTCAAAAATAAATAAAGACTGAAACTAAGTATAAATAAAATAAAATAAAATAAACAAAGATTAGTCCACACTCAATGAAAATAATTATAGAGAAATCAAGTTAGACCTTAGACGTGGAGGTCTCACCTTATTAGTTATTGGTCGCTCTCACGTCTTTACCATACCTTTGAAGCTGAGTCCTCTCCAAACTCCTAAAATAAGCTTTATCCTGCTAGGGTTGTCCGTGGCCCATCTTGATGTGTGTATGACATCCAACCTGTCTATCAGGGTTTCCCCACTATTAAAGTTGGACTCCCTAAATCTAAAGCTGATCCTACAATCGCAAGGGCTGTCGCATGAATTTTGAAAGATTGTGCTGTTGTCGATGATTTTTTATGGTGTGGCCCACCTAATGATTGGACATGACTGATTTTTAAAGCATCCCATCATCATGGCGGAGGTCACTTAATTTGGCCGTTGGATGACATGCACGAACAAGGCAGGTCCCACACAAGCAATAGTGCTTTCATTGGATGGGCCAATCCCAAAATTCATTGATTGGACACTGTCAACCTCATATTTTAGTGTTTTTTAGGGAGAAAATGAGTGGTCAAAAAGACCTCCAAAAGAATGGTTAGGATTGTTGAGTTAATGTTGTTTTTGGAGTATGGCCCATCTCAGGTATAACCAGCTTGAAAAGTAAGTCAGTGGTAATTTAAGCAAGAAAAAACATGAAAAACACCAGTCTATCACGGGAATAACGGTGCTAGCATTCGAGTTGCAAGTATCATTAATTGATACTCGGGTGTTAGATCTCCAATGCAGGTGTCTATGTGAATGTGAATTCAGATCACCCAAGTGGTGACCCACTGCCAATTGATCATGGTGAAAATGGACTCAGATTGGTTGTCATTGTTGGAATTATGGGACACGCATGGCATATATTCATTTGACAATGCAATGATCGGTTTGGATCTACTATACAACTATCAGAGTGGGGCCAATATCATAGTAAGTGTACATAGTTTATTGCGAGCATGAAGTACAATTGGCAATTCTCAATACAGTTGAGTTGGGATATGATTCTCTCCCAATGACAGGATTGAGAAGACATGGACCAGAAAGAGTCATGTGATGGGGGTCTTCACGTAGCATCCTCGTTATAAGTAAGGAAGTGCTCGGTCTCCAAATTCATACACTTGATGCAGACATCCCTCTTTACATTGGAGAATATACATAGACCGGGTGTAGAGGATGTGAAAGACCGACGTGTGACCCTCTACAGTCAACACAATGGCCAATCAATGTGCGCATTCTAAATTCATTAAATTTCGTAAATTGATGTTAGTACAAATTCTAAAATCTGTTGTGATGGTTTTATTGAAGTTATGTCTATCCTAAACTCAGCCTCAAGTGCAATATGATGAAATTTAATTGGACTAAATGAACCCACACGATGCATGTTTGAAAGTTATTTGGTATATAATAATCATTGAATTCTCGAATTGGTCAACCGATACTTCGTTGAGTCATTTCATCAAACACTTAGTGAGCAACATCAATATCAAAGTAACCAAGTCACCAAACTGGTTCCATCCGAGTTCGATTCGAGTTGGGGTTCAATATGAGTCAAGTTGAGCTCGACCAACGAAATTTTTTCGAGCTCAAAAAATCAACTCGAACTCAGTTTCGAACGGAGTCAAATCGAGCTTTTTTTAGTCGAGTCGAGAGGGCTAACCGAGCTAACTCAGTTCGTGTACAACCTTAATCTTACCACATAATGCCTACATAAAGGGCAGTATAGGCAATGGCATACACATTCCGGGTCCAATTAAAATAATGGAATAGATGGAATGTGTAAGCAATGGACCATTGAATGGAGAAATGAGCAATAATAAGGATTCAATTTGTAAAATTCTCTTGGTAAGTCTGAAAAATTAGGGGAGAAAACTGATATAGAGCGGGTCGCGGACATTTTCATGGCCAAGATGGATCAGAAAAGGCCAGGTCGACGACAGAAGTGATCTGGACAATCAGAGTTTAAATCGGGTGTATCTCGCAATCCGGAATGAGTTATTGGACGTAAAATATATGATTTTGGGGTAGGACGGGCTGCTTTAGCCACCCAACCCACTATGTCAGGTTGCGCAAGCCGAATTTGTGAAATACCATCAGATCGACGGTCATTTCCCTATTTTAATTCCATTTTTACTATAAATAGTAAGTTTTAGTTTGATTATAACTCTTCATCAGTTGGGCCTTAGGAGTTGCGCCCAATGCGAAAAGTGATTAGAATAATTAGGAGAATAGTGTGGTGAAGCCAAATAGAACACTTACTATTTTTGGCCGAAAACCTTGCGCACTAGTAGACACCAAATAGAACACTTACTATTTTTTGCCGAAAACCTTGCGCACTAGTAGACATCATGACCGTCTAGAAATTGTAAGTTTACTATTTATAGTAAGTTGTGACTTCTAGGAGTTTTAGTTGTAGTTTGATTATGAAATTTCTTTCATTGCTTAGTATCCTTATTTTAAGGGTTGTGAACTCAATTATTTCATTCGTCAATCAAATTACAAATTTTATAGAATTTATTTTTATTTTACTTCTTTTTTCTTATGTATTTGAGAAGTCTAATAAGGAGACTAGAGAAGCTCGAAGGATTCAGAGTACTTATCCTTGAGAAAGAGGGTGATCGACCTCATCATGTTCATACCTACATTAAAATTAAAAAAATTAATTAAAAAAATAAATAAATAAATAAATAAAAATTGATGGCGCAAGGCCACACGTTTCAGAGCCATCCGGTCAAGATCGAGACATGGTTCCATGCAATGTAAGCAATTTTGATCATCCAACCTCTACAGCATGGACAGTATTTTTTGGCCCTTCTAATACCAACAACAACAATGTTACAGTAATGGTTGGGGCCACATTTGTCTTATTCAAACACGTGTCCCCTCTACTAAGCCCCAAAACATAAATCTATGGCCCATACCACGGTACACGTGTGACATGCAATCTGTCCATCACTTTCACCAGCTCATTTTAGTACACGAGTCACTATTGAAATCTTCTTGCAGAGCACCGTGATGTTTACATGACATTCAATCCATTCGTAAGGGAAACGGATTGGCTACTCCCCTGCCACCAGCCAATGGCTGGTGGTCGGTGCTCTGTGGGCCCCACCATACATTCCGTCCATCTATTTTTATAGATCATTTTAGGGTATGAGACTAAAAATGAGGTATATAAAAATCTCAAGTGGACCACATTACAGGAAACAGTTTTGAATGGGTGTCGACCATTAAAAACTTTTTGGGGCCCATAAAAGTTTTGAATCAAGCTGATATTTGTTTTTTCCCTTCATCTAGGTCTGTATGACCTAATCAACAGATTGGATGTCAAATAAAAACTACAGTGGGCCTTAGGAGGATTTTAATGGTGGATATCCAATCACTATTGTTTTCCAGTGGTGTGTTCCAACTGAGATTTATATCCCTCTGATTTTTCAGATTAAGCCAAAATGATCTTTAAAAATGGATGAACGGCATGGATGAAACACATACATCATGGTGGGGCCCACAGAGCACCGACCACCAGCCATCAGGCTAGTGGCAGGGTGAGTAGCCAATCCGGGTCCTTCGTAAGGTGGTTACAGCCATGACGAAGGTAAAAGCCAAAAATCTATCCAATCCAAGATTTGAATGTATTTTAAGAAGGTTTTAATCGTGTGTATTCAATCTTTGTTCCTTTGGTGTGGTTTACTTGAGTTTTGGATGGAGTGGATTTTTGTGACTAAGTTCTAACCTGATTTGATGAAAATGATGGATGTGTGGATGTCACACACATTAAAAGGCCCAGCATACGTCCTTTAAATGAGATGAATGAGATGAACGAAATGTATAGTGCTCTTCAACTACAATAGTGAAATATTGGGGCCCATTTAACAAACTGACTTAAAAGTTGGGTTTCTTCATGTGGTGTATACAGCATAAGCATTAGTTCTGTT
This sequence comes from Magnolia officinalis, assembly GCA_021015155.1. Taxonomy (NCBI): domain Eukaryota; kingdom Viridiplantae; phylum Streptophyta; class Magnoliopsida; order Magnoliales; family Magnoliaceae; genus Magnolia; species Magnolia officinalis. Next base: position 56,041,827 of record JAJHSJ010000011.1, read on the forward strand.
CCCTTAATGTTTGGCATACAACATCTCTTTCAAGGACCTTTCTAAAAGGATTGGTGGATTTTGTATAGATAAAACATGATGAATTATAATTATTCTATATATGAGGAATTGACTAACATAGATTTGTCTAATACTAACATCTCAAACCAATGTGTATGTTCTCTACTATAAGGTCTTATCATAACTTTGAATGTGTTACTTTGCTAGGTGTGTGGGTAAAAAGAAGAAATCATTGTCAGCTTTTCAAGAATAGCCCTTGAATTAAGAGGGAAAGAGAAAAATCTCCATGAAAGATAAATAAATTTTGATATATTAAATAAAGTACTAATTATAATGTATTTGATATTCTTATACAAGCAAAAGAAACCCTAGATTCCTAATTTGAATTGAAATAAAACGCTTTTTCAAAATAATAAAAACAGTATAATGACGTTTAATTCTACTTAAAATAATAAATAACCGTAGACGACTAAAACAATGACTCTAGACCAGAACCAGACTCTCAAAACTTTAAAAATAAAAAATAAAAATTACTAAAAAATAATTATTATTAATTAACTTTATACTAATTTGATCCCTAAAACAATTGAAATTTATGGAGCTTTTTGTTAGCTAATTAACCTTGTTTTATTGGCCAGAGCATGGAGCTTGTCAATAGCTTTTAAAGATATATTATACATGTAAAACAGATAGCCAGTGATAAATTTATAGCTGTTGAAAATTATAGTGCACGTTTAGATTGTTTTTGCCTAATCAGGCCATTTGACCCAAATTTGTGTAATCTTGGGCCCTCCATTGATTTATCGTTTACTGACGCAGTGATGAACGTGATGAGGATAACTACTCCGAATCCACGGAGCTTCTCTGGACTCCTCACAGAGACTTCTCGAATCCACGAGGAAATAAAGCAGGAAATAGAAATAAATTCTAATAAATTCGAACTTAATTAATTGATCCTTAAAAACGAGTTCACAACCCTTTAAATAGGGATACCAAGCAATAGGAAAGAAATCAGAATCAAACTACAACTAAAACTCCTAGAATCCGTGACTTACTATAAATAGTAAACTTACTATTTATAGACGGTTGTGATGTCTACTAGTGCGCAAGGTTTTCGGCCAAAAATAGTAAGTGTCCTATTTGGCTTCACCAAACCGTTCTCCTAATTATTCTAAGCTCTTTTCACGTTGGGCACAACTCCTAAAGCCCGCCCGGCGGATGAAGAGTTATAATCAAACTAGAACTTACTATTTATAGTAAAAACGAAATTAAAGCAGGGAAATGACCGTCGATCCAGGGGTTTTTCGCAATTTCGGGCATCGCAACCCTGCATAGCTAGGTTGGTTGGCTAAAGTAGCTCGTTCTACCCCCAAAATCATATATTTTACGTCAGGTAACTCATTCCGGATTGCGAGATATGCTCGATCTAAGGTCCGACGGTCCGGATCACTTCTGTCGTCGACCGGGCCTTTTCTGATCCATCTTAGCCATGAAACTGTCCGCGACCCGCTCTACATCATTTACCAATCCTACATAACTATAAGAGTAGTTAGAGATATGCTATATTATTGAATTTGGATATTGGCTCCTAGGTGTTTCCAAATTCAATTGCTTGTCATCTTAACCCGTGGCTTTAAGTTCTTTTTCCTCATCTTGTTTAGATGAGGTTTGTTATAATGATTTTGTTTTGCCATCAATTCTTCAATCATAAGACCATTTGAAAAACGCTTATTAATGATGTATTCAGTCGATCCTTCAACATCCATATCAGAATTTTGTTTATTCTTGACTAGCTCAAATCCCATATGAAGTTCGGCCACATTAACCGATTATCAGCCTTGATCGTATCTATGGGAACTTCATATGAGGTTCACCCTATACAGCGGTTAATTGTCTTTGTTTCGCAACCTGATGCCTTTGCCAACTCGTTTTTTAATACGCATCATCCCTTCTGGCACTACTGGAAACTTTGGATGACTCTTCCTTTTTCAAATTCCTTCTTCAATAGGCCGAGGTTTAACTATTATTTGCCCTAAAAAACTACCTTCTTCCATATTTCAAATGATCGATAGTCTTGCCTTATAATTAGGTTGATAAAATCACTCGTTTGACAGAGTTGGACTCGCACATCACTCACATAAGTGATGACAATTGGAATTCATCACCTTTAAACGTGCTTCAATCTATTCAATTGTATGCATAGACCCCATAGTCCTCTTGCCAACATCTAGTATCAATGTCAATTTTTTATTGTGGTCGAACCAACCTTTGCAGATTAATGGTGGTCATGTTGACTTCCAATTGGTTGGAAATGGATTGGTATTAATCAACATTGCTTCTTTTTCTTTTTCTTTTTTAAAAAACTTTAACAATCCTTTGTCAATATTATCTTGAATAACATTCCCGAAAACCACATATTTGTTAATGTTGGGATTTTTGGCCTGCGGAATCACACAGATCTAGATCTAGGATGGTAATCCAATGGCACCAAGCACATACACAAGAAAAGAGAACACACAAATTTAACGTGGAAAACCCTTGCAGGAAAAAACCACGGCACAAAGCAACAGATCACCACTATGAAAGCATCAATTACAAAGAGAAAGGACTTACCCGATTCGAACAACCTCGAATCTCACCCTTGCTACACCCTTTGATAACCCTAGAACCCTTTAGAATACCTTTAGGAAGTCTTAGAATAATATATAAAAAGAATAGCCCTAGGGACCCCAATTTAAGTTTTGGCAACTTCCCTTTCGTATCCCAGTTGCGAAAGGACTTGCGTCACAAAATCCGCGAAACTCCTTTCGCATCCTAGTTGCGAAAGGACTTGCGTCACAAAATCCGCGAAACTCCTTTCGCATCCCAGTTGCGAAAGGACTTTGCGAAAGGACTTGCGACACAAAATCCGCGAAACTCCTTTCCGCATCCCAGTTGCGAAAGGACTCAGATTTAAGACATCTCGCAACAATCTCCACCATGTCTTCAATCTTCAACCGTGTAGCTTCTTGACCTCTTCTCTTATTTCTGCATCACATCATAGCTCAAGATCACATTGGCCAACCAGCGCCAATCACGGATCTGATAGATACATGCTATACCGTCGGCGCGAATATCTCTGAGAAGCCGATCTCTTCTCTCTGAGAATAACTCCTCGCTACCAACCTCGCCTTGTATCTATACTGTATCCTCTTGAAGGTCCACCTACATCCAACCGCTCACCGGCCCACTGGAAGCTCCACCAGCTCCCATATGTCGGTCTGGTACAACGAATCCATCACATCGCCCATAGTCACCTTCCACTTCTCAGCACCAGGCTCACCTAGAGCCATCAGAATAGAAGATGAATCCCCTGCAATATTGGAGTCGTCCATGTACCTTGCCGATATCCTGCAATCATGCCATGTGGTTCTTCTCACAGGTGGCTGCTCCACCTGCTCTGTATCCCTGTCCGCACGTCTCAGCCTTCCTGCCCTGCCCGCTCATGTGGCCATGCCCATCATGCCACACACGTGCAGAGGTGGAATTCGCTACATCCACTGTAGCTCCACCTTTTGAAGTGCTCCCGATCAACCTGTAAACATGATCGAGTCGTTGCGCTTTCATGACTACCCGTGCCCCCTTGGATACCTTAAGAGCACCATCAATACTTGTGTACTTGCATCCCTTTGCCTCAAGCACACCAAGAGAAATCAGATTTTGTTTCAAATCAGGAACGTGCCTGACATCAGTCAAAGTACGCTCCACCCCATCAAACATCCTGATGCGTACCGTACCAATAGCCACAACATTACAGGCAATGTCATTGCCCATAAATACCTGTCCACCATCGCACTCCCTATAGCTGGTGAACCAACTCCGATGAGGAGTCATGTGAAAAGATGCCCCTGTGTCTAACATCCACTCGTCCTTACGATCATCGTATGACCGTCTGAGCGAAGACACAGACAAAACATCACCATCACATCCACTCGATTCATCTGACGTGGCAGTGTTAGCCTCCCTGCATGAAGCCTCAGAATCTTCCCTCTTAGATTTAGGATTTTCACAATCCCTTTTCACATATCCTTCATTCCCACAATTTCAGCACTTTACCTTTCCTTTGCCCTTGCCCTTGGATTTGGATTTAGAACCTGAAGAACCTGTACTGTGTTCAGAATTCCTACCCACTGTAAACAGTGCATCAGAAGATGTCCCTATGTTGCTGTCTAGCTGTCTCATAGCCTTCCCTTGAAGGGCTGAGATAACAGTGTCGACACTCAGGGTTTTGTTCATGCTGCACATAGTATCCTTGAATGACTCATAGGACGCCGGGAGAGAATTCAGCAACATACATGCTTGTTCTTCATCTTTCATCACTTCATCCATATCGAGCAATTTGCAAACCGATTTATTAAAATTACTGATGTGAGCCTCCAGATCTCCACCCTCTGCCATCTTGAAGTTATACCACTGCCGCTTCAAGTGCAGACGATTTTCAGAGGATTTCTTCGCATAAACATCCTCCAACTTCGCCCATAAATTAGCCGCAGTTTTCTCCCTCATGACGTTGTAGAGAACCTCATCCGTGAGACATAAACGGATCGATGATAAGGCTTTCTTATCAAGAGTATTCCAATCATCATCTTTCATGGTAGACTTCCGCTCCTCAAGAGCACCATCTTCGCCTTGCTTAATTAAGGAACTCATCATCTTGATCTTCCATAACTCAAAATTATTTTTCCCTGAGTACTTCTCAATCTCATACCCAGCGCTCGCCATTATTACCAATCCCTCAGATTCAGATCTGTGTCCCAACCGATTGCTCTGATACCACTTGTTGGGATTTTTGGCCTGCGGAATCACACAGATCTAGATCTAGGATGGTAATCCAATGGCACCAAGCACATACACAAGAAAAGAGAACACACAATTTAACGTGGAAAACCCTTGCAGGAAAAAACCACGGTACAAAGCAACAGATCACCACTATGAAAGCATCAATTACAAAGAGAAAGGACTTACCCGATTCGAACAACCTCGAATCTCACCCTTGCTACACCCTTAATAACCCTAGAACCCTTTAGAATACCTTTAGGAAGTCTTAGAATAATATATAAAAAGAATAGCCCTAGGGACCCCAATTTATAGTTTTGGCAACTTCCCTTTCGTATCCCAGTTGCGAAAGGACTTGCGTCACAAAATCCGCGAAACTCCTTTCGCATCCCAGTTGCGAAAGGACTTGCGACACAAAATCCGCGAAACTCCTTTCCGCATCCCAGTTGCGAAAGGACTCAGATTTAAGACATCTCGCAACAGTTAATAGAATGTGACCGAGTTCCATGTCATTTGCAATAATTAATTTTCTTTAATTTTTTCGATGTTGATATCTTATGGTTAACAAGAACTTTGATAAATTTCCGGGCAAACATGATATTAAAGATCTCATCGAACCGACTAATATCATAAGTGTACGTCCGTTACACTTTCTGATTGTGTTGTGTGGCTGTCTCTGTCTTAACTAATACCAAGCAAACAAATGGATGTTTAGCCACTACTTCAACCACGATAATGTTATAATTAGGATTATAATAATATGTTCATGCTAATGTATTCTTCTGTCGTATTAACTCTTGAAGTAGAGCATCACACCAAGATACATTCTTGGTTGGATCATAAGGATCTATGAATTATGTCATAATAAACTTCTTTTGAAGTTTAAATTATATGTCGTGTAGGGCCAACAAGATGAATTCCGTCTCAGTCATTACTATCTTGCACCGACTTTTTGCTTTTTTAAACCAAGTGATATAATTTTCAATTGATTTCCTTGGCAATTGTCAATTGTCAAAACCGTGCCAAATCGAGTATAGAAATTTCTCTATCCTTATAAAAGAACTGGGTATGAAACTTTTCCTCCATCTCTTGCCAAGTTTATATAGAATTTTGCAATATATTACAGTACCAAGTAAATGCTACCCCAATGAGTGAATGGCCAAATAATTGCAATTTATAGTAATTGTTATTAGCCAACTCTCCACACTATATGGTAAAATGAACTATGTGTTATATGGTCGATTGACCTGTATCACCTGTAAACAATGTAAAATCAGGTTAATAATTCATCGGCAATAAATATTACCAATCAATCCAATCAGGATAAGGATTATAATAAACTGAAGTAGTGGTTCGGTCAATAACTTAGCCTACTACTTTCTGGACCAATTATATAATTTGATTCCAATCCTAACGTTGTTGTGCATCAACTGGAGGTGGTTTCAAATCAAGTTGGTACTGTTCCTCATTATAAGGTTGATTCTTGGGCAAAAGCTGCCCCCAGGCATTCCTTAATTCATGATTTCAAGGAATAAGTTCATATTCTCACGTTCAGGAATCCTGAAATCTACATGTGGAGGTGAATTTCGAACATTCTATGCTAGAATAGGGATGTCAACGGTAGTGTGTTTCGCCGTTAAGGGATAGCTTATGGCACTGGTTGTACCGGGGGTACTAGGGTCAGATTCCCAACAGAACTAGTATTGAACTATTGCTAAGGTGCAACTGGTGCTCTCCCGACAAACATAGCCTTCAACTGATTCATGCTTTCAATATGGCTAACCATCCATCTATTAAAGGCTCATGTCTGAGCCCGTGATTTCTCAACTTAAACCCATGACATTTCTGCGGCATGTTAAATTCACCTTTGAACATCGACTATTCCGATTAACATAATTTCAAGAGGTTCAACCCAAGATGACGAAGCTCTATCTAGATTCGGTGGTATAAGCATTGGAACAAGTAGTATATTCACTTGCCTGGGAACTTGTGGCACCTGCATCTCTTCCTCTCGAGTATAAGGGTCGTTAGCTGCGATAGTGCTGGTAGCTACAGAAGCATTACGACCACCTCATTAACTCATAATTTCTCAGAATTACTACACCGGTAAGTATTCTTGCAATCAAATTCTCACTAGATATGTCAAATTTTTTTAATTTTTTTATTTAATTTTATTTTTTTGCACAATCGATGTAAAATATAAAAAATTCTAATAGCCAAGTACTTATTTGTAAGGTCCCACCGAGCGTGCTAAAAACTTTTGTCCTTATATTCCGTTTTGTTTTCTGTCGTGTGTGTGTGAGGGAGGGGGGGGATGCCAGAGTCGATAAAGCATCTCGATTCGAACCGAATTAGCTTTTGACCCCAAGCACTGAAATAAGCAGATGTGTCCGATGTGAATATATATGACTAGATTCTAAGAAGATAAACCGCTTACTTAGCCACTCGCAGAATTTTATAATGATCAAGCGATTGTTGGATGGTGGAATTCTTCCTTCAACTATGGGTTATGCTTTGCCTCTCACAAGAAATGACTTTTCAGATTACCAATGAAATCAGACAAAAGGAAAAACTCGCAATCGGTCGTCGGGAGCAACTACAAGAATGCATCTTTTGAAAGAACTGTTTGATATCGAATACGGATCAAGTACAGCTAGCGTATGAGTATAAACCTGTACTACAATTAAGAATTATCATTAGTAAAGTATCATTACTCTTAGGATAACTGAGATAAAGATAAATTTTAATTGGTATTAGATTGGTTGCTGTTTTTGTTATTTTGTTGGTCTTTTTTGTTCTATAGATTTATGCTACACAAATTATTTTCATAGATATTTCTATTATTACAGACGTTACAGTAGTTGAGGTGTCCTTTTCTAAATCAATCTTCTAATATATTTCTTTTTCCTGTTTGTTCCTTTTTCTTTTCTTTTTCTTTTTTTTTTTTTTGACTAAACTCTTCTTTTCTCAATCGCTACTCATTCAGCCACACATCGGTAACATTGCTTATGTCGGTGTTCTCCGATTACTTCTAATATTAATCCTCTACCGGCTAGGATGATGTAAAAAAAACATTCCAAATATTTTAAGTATCTTTTCATTCATTTTCTACTTCTGGTTAAATGTCACGTGTTACTTTATCATTGATTATAACCGGACTGCCAAAAATAAGGTGCAATAAAATCTACACAGTCCAAAATGGTTGACCCAAGGAGATAACATTAAGCATCTGATTTTCGTTTGAATTTGGACCAATCATTTTACTTCTAACCATCTATTTGATATCTATTGATTAGAATGTTTGAATTGCTTGCTTGGTATGATTTTAAGGCAACGCTCGATCCACAATGGGACCCACCATTTGGATGGCTTGGATGGCTGTAAACGTCAGTGCCACAGCGAGAGGATGACTCACCACCATTTTTTCTACAGGGTGCAGAACTAACATAGGTGTCTATCCAGCATTTAATGGGGAATGCTAGCATCCCACCTTCTCAGTGATATTAGCAACATCCCCAGAGCATTTAAGTGACATGTGGCATCGCATTTCATTGATCGGAACCGTTCATTTGTTTATGCCATGGAGGGCATGCCATGATGCAGAAGTCACTCTGATTGGATGAGCCATTTCAATGTGGGCCATTTTTTGAGAACCATAGATTGGATGGTCAGCCTCATCAAACCACAGTGCTTCCTTGGAATCATAATCAATTCATGGCAGGACCCATTTGATGGACAAATCAAGATGATGATAGGAATGATTTTGCTTCTCTACTCGATCTTACAGTTCGTGACCTACAAAATGGACGGTCAAGATCATTTGCACAAAGCTAGGTCCATAGGATCATCAGTTTTATCAGGCCATCCTAGCCATGGTTTGGAAAATGAATGGATAAAAAGAAAAAAGAAAAAAAAAAAAAAAAAAGGCGACCTCACAAATGGATCTAATAATCCAATCCGTCCATTTTTTTAATGATAGCCAATTAAACTTACGGTGGATAGGGGTGTACACGAACCCACTTAGCTCGGTTAGCTCACTCGACCGACTCGAAAAAGCTCGATTCGACTCAGTTTAAAACTGAGTTTGAGCCAAGTGAATCTGATTTTTCGAGCTCGAAAAGTTCAAGCTTGCCTGAACTCGGCTCGACTCGAATCGAACCCCAACTTGAATCAGTGACTCGGTTATTTTGATATTGATGTTGCTCTGCAAGTGTTTGATGAAATAATTCAACGAAGTGTCGGTTGGTGGCAAGGAAGGTATGGATATAAAACAAATACTCTTATATATTGATTTTTATGTTGCCCGCCGAGTGTTTGATGAAATACTTGTAAACCGATGTTGTTGCTTTACATTCCGTGAGAAATTGAAGGTGCACTCCATGTGTTTGAGAAAATGCCGGATAAGCTCGATCTTGGCTCAAATTTGGCTCGAACTAGCCCGAGCTGCTAATCGAGTCGAGTTGGCCAGTCAAGCTTGAGGAGCGAGCCGAGCTGAGTTCAAACTGGGGTAAGTTAGTGACCGAGCCGAGACAAGCGGTGCCAAGCTCGACTCAATTCGACTCGTGTACACCCGGTGGACCTAATGGACAACAAAGATTAGTTGATTAGATTCCCTTGTTTGTGGAGTGGTCAATTCAACAATTTCTAGTCCTTTCTGGCTTTTCTTTAGTGGGCCATTTGTTTCTTGTGTATTTCATTTTCAATCGACCAGTCCTCTTTTAAAAGACAGCCAACAAGATCACATGGCCAGAATGCTTTTGGGTGCTGTGGATGTTGCCATCTCCAAGACTATACCTCCTTTTCTTTTATATCTTGTAAGCAATCTTCTCCAAAAGAGAATCCTGCCCACAGGAAGAGAGTTAAAAAAAAATACAACTAAAGAAAGCAACTAGTTCAAAAAATCCAAACCAGTATGGCCCACCTATCATGCATGAATACTTGAAGATGGTTATCCTTGGGCATTTTCACATGGGTGCCCGACATTAAGGTTGAAATGTTCATACGTGTCAATACGGCATATGTGTACGAGATCTCAGCCATCCGTCAGGTGGGCCACAATGTTTGTAACACATTTCTCCGTATTGACCATTGAATTGTTTTAGCTGTGATGGGTTTTAATAGTTTATGGTGCCCCATACTAGAGTGCAACGGTCCAGATCATGGGCCCACTTCCAATGGGTCATTTGGAAACAAAAACTACATTGAACTCTTGCCCTGATTGGCCGGTTAATGGACACGGATAGAGTAACTCTGATACTCGGGCAGAATGTGATGGATGATACACTCGCACTTACAAATTACCTTAAAATTATACACGTGTGTTAAATCAAAGCCTCCAGATTATTTGTACCTGTATAGATGTATAGTGAACTAAAAATTAGGCTTATTTAATCATCTTATTATCATATTGGTTGACATTTATTGGATGGTTAGTGATGAAACGATCCAACGGTTTTATTTCAACAAACAACTCTCCACTAATGAGGGTTAAGATTGTTCAAGTCCGAATCTAACTTAAGGATTCTAGCTTCCATAATTTAGTCGGTGTAATTCGAGTTGGTACATTCCGCGTTTACCGTTTCTAAGTGACTGCGTGTCAAGGGTCGTATGCAGCCGGAGTATCAAATAACCTACGGAGAATAAATAAATAAGAGAAATTGACCACAGTAAACGCCTCCTTTTACCCAGCGTTGGACGAAAATATCACTACATTTCAAACCCATTCCTGTAACCAGTTAACTCCCTCCAATTCCACAAAAACCTTTTCTATACAAAATCCCTTTATTTGGATGGAAATACCCCTACTTTGGATTGCACCATTCTCTCCACTTCTGCAAAATCCTTTTATTTGGACGGAAATGCCTCTATATTGGATCACACTCTCTTCATACATCAGCATTTTTTAGATTCTCTGAAAATGATGCCTCTACCGAAGAAAGCATGCACCACAGGTATATTTTAATATATTGCCCTAAACCGAGTAAATTTTTTGTAGGTCATTGAAGTGTTGGATCAAGCTTGCATCTGGGTTTTCGGTTCATTCATATATACATCATCATACGAACATGATGGATGACAAATAAAACATCACTGTGGAGCCTAGCAAGGTTTCAACGGTGGAATCACTATTTCTTGTGGTATGATCCACTTGATATTTGGATTTGCTACGATTTTTGGCTCAAACCCTTGAGTTAGATGGAAAAATGGATAAACGTCGTGGATAGTCCACATACATTCAAGGCGGGCCCAACTCAGTTAACTCAGTACGATAAGAGCATACTAAGTTATTTGATTTCCAATTTGCGAGAGTTCTCGGTCCATTTGACCTACTTCTCGGCAATATGCTCGAGTCGTCGCTGACATTCCTGGTACATGATTGATGTAATTCCCGAACAATTCATAAATTTGACAGAGAAATGATAAAATTATGATCGGAAACTTCCACAAATTCATGTAATGTAACGGTAAATTTTATGAACCGCTCTGTCAATTTCATGAACTGCTCGGTCAACTTCACCGAAGTACTCGTTGAATTTAATGTGAAGCTCGTTCAATTACATGTTAGGTTTGTTCAATTTCACTTGAAGTTCATTCAATTTCATGTCAGTCTCGCTGAATTTCATGTTAACCTCGCTGAATTTCAAGTTAGCCTCGCTCAAATTCAAGTTACTCTCACTCAATTTCATTATAGGCTCATTCAATTTCACGTTAGGCTTGTTCAATTTCATTTAATGTTAGCCTCGCTCAATATGATGTTAGCCTCGCTCAATTTCAAGTTAGGCTCGTTGAATTTCATACTTGCCTCGTTCAATTTCCTTCGAGGGTCGTTGAATTTTTTGTTTGCATTATTGAATTTTATATTTGCCTTGCTTAATTTCATATTTGGCTAGCTCAATTTCATGTTTGTCTCGCTGAATTTCCTATTTGCATCTCTGAATTTCTTTTGATGCCATTGAATTGCATCTTTACCTCGCTGAATTGCACGTTTGTCTCGCTGAATTTTCTGTTTGCCTCACTCAATTTCATGTTTGACTCGCTCAATTTCCAGTTTCCCTCGTTGAATTTCATGTTTTCCTCGTTCAATTTCTTTTTCTCGTTCAATTTCTAGTTTATCGCGCTCAATTTCTAGTTTGCCTCGCTGAATTTTTTGTTTGCCTCGCTGAATTTTCAGTTTACCTTGCTCAATTTCTAGTTTGCCTCACTAAATTTTCAGTTTGCCTTGCTCGATTTTCAATTTGTCTCGCTCAATTTATAGTTTGCCTCGCTCAATTTCATATTTCCTTTGCTCAATTTCTAATTTGTCTCGCTGAATTTCTAGGTTGTCTCGCTCAATTTTTAGCTTGCCTCACTGAAATTTCAGTTTGTCTCGCTCATTTTCTAGTTTGCTTCGCTCAATTTTAAGTTTGTCGCGCTCAATTTCTAGTTTGCCTCGTTGAATTTTTTGTTTGCCTCGCTTGATTTTCAGTTTGCTTTATTTTCAATTTGTCTCGCTCAATTTTCAGTTTGTCTCGCTCAATTTCATATTTCCCTCGCTCAATTTTTAGCTTGTCTCACTTAATTTTCAGTTTACCTCGTTCAATTTCTAGTTTGCTTCATTCAATTTTAAGTTTGTCACGCACAATTTCTAGTTTGTGTCGCTGAATTTTTAGTTTGCCTCGCTCAATTTTTAGTTTGTCTCGTTCAATTTCTAGTTTACCTCGCTCAATTTCATATTTGCCTCACTGAATTTCTATGTTGTCTCGCTCAATTTTCATCTTGCCTTGCTCAATTTTCAGTTTGACTCGCTCAATTTTCAGTTTGCTTCGCTCAATTTCTAGTTTGCCTCGCTAAATTTATAGTTTGTCTAGCTCAATTTTCAGTTTATCTCGCTTAATTTCTAGTTTGTCTCTCTTAATTTTATGTTTCCCTCACTCATTTTCTAGTTTGTTTCACTGAATTTTCAGCTTGCCTCACTCAATTTTCAGCTTGCCTCGCTCAATTTTCAGTTTGCCTTGCTAAATTTTAATGCTTTTCTCGCTCAATTTCTAGTTTGCCTCGTTGAATTCCTAGTTTGCCTCGCTTAATTTTCAATTTGTCTTGCTCAATTTTCAGTTTGTCTTGCTGAATTTCTAGTTTGTCTCGCTGAATTTTCATGCTTCCCTCGCTCAATTTCTAGTTTGCCTCACTCAATTCCTAATTTTGCCTCGCACAAATTCCAGTTTGCCTCGCTCAAATTCCAACTTCCCTTATTCGATTTCATGTTTCTCTCGCTGAATTTCTAGCAATTTTCATGCTTCCCTTGCTCAATTTCTAGTTTGCCTCGCTCAATTCCTAGTTTTGTCTCGCTTAATTTCAATCGAGGCTTAATCGATTTCATCTGAAGCTCACTCAAATTCATCAAGTGCTTGATTGTTTTCAATTATGTCTGATTTTTTACACTATGAGTCACTAAGTATCGAGTGAACTTTAATTTTAATCTATTTTGCAATTTATGTTTATAGGTAACGATTCTTTTGCTAGATTCTCAAACCCATCCTTTAAGTGTTCACTGAAATGATGGTTTGACACGGTGAAGGGTAGATTGGAGAAGCATGATAGTCGGCTAAATCTGTTTAGGCAATCCTCATTTTCTTTTTTAATTGCACATTTTATCCTTTAAATTTTTAAAAAATAGGAAAAGAAAAGTTTATTATTTTAAAATGAGAGAGAAAATAGGGTTTACATTTTGAATTTTTGAAAAAGCTAATTGGCTAGGTTGGGAAAATAGGCTTTTAAACAGCTATATCCAGGTTCGAAGGGAAGATATGGACCGCCAAAAAAGAGAAATCAGTACCGAAGCAAAGTAATGGTTATGATTACGGTATATTTGTAATGAAATTCATCGATATATTGTGTAGTAGTCGTACCTTGGTGGGAACAGATATGCAAAAATTCACTGTCGTTTGGAGGAAGTCAATAGTATATGATTGTTTATCTGTAACCTATAAATGATATTCGTCATAGGCATGGGAGGAAGATGGGAGGAAATTTTTGTGAAATGTTGTATTATATCAGTGTTTTGATATTCTCAATAAAAATTTATATTCAATGAAATTTTGAAAGATTGAATGAGGATATTGAGGCTCGCTCGATTTCTAGTTTGCCTCGCTAAACTTCCAGTTTGCCTCGCTGAAATTTCATGCTCGCCTCGCAAAATTTCATGTTCGCCTCATTGAATTTTCAGATTACCTCGCTGAATTTCATGCTTGCCTCGCTGAATTTCCAGTTTACCTCGCCGAATTTCCAGATTGCCTTGCTCAATATCTAGTTTGCCTCGATCAATTTCCAGTTTGCCTCGCTTAATTTCCTGTTTGCCTCGATCAATTTCCAGTTTGCCTCGCTCAATTTCATGTTTGCCTCGCTCAATTTTATGTTTGCCTCGTTGAATTTTCAGTTTGTCTTGCTGAATTTGTAGTTTGCCTCGATGAATTTCTACTTTGCCTCGCTTAATTTCAGTTTGCCTCGTTGAATTTGCAGTTTACCTCGCTCAATTTCATGTTTGCCTCGTTGAATTTCATGTTTGCCTCGCTAAATTTATATTTGCTTTGTTGAATTTCTAGCTTGCCTCGCTAATTTCATGTTTGCCTAGCTGAATCTACAGTTTGTCTCGCTCGACTTCCTATTTGCCTTGCTCGATTTCTATCTTGCCCCGTTCAATTTTATGTTTGCCTCACTCAATTTTCTGTTTCCCTCGTTCAATTTTCAGTGTGCCTCGCTCAATTTCATGTTTGCCTCACTCAATTTCCAATTTGCCTCGCTCAATTTACTCTTTGCCTCGTTCAATTTTCAGTTTGCCTCGCTCAATTTTATGTTGTCTCGCTCAATTTTTTATTTGCCTCACTCAATTTCCAGTTTGCCTCGTTCAATTTCCAGTTCCGTGGATTTAGAATAGTTACCCCCCTTGGGGCGTGTTTGGTCCATGGATTTGAATGGTATTGAATTGTATTAGATGGGATTAACACTATTATTACACAATGATTGCATGTCTAAAAATACTATAATATTGTAGCCATCCAATCCCATGTTTGGGATAAAAATTTTGCTACTGGAAAACATTAGATTAAGTAAAATCATGTTTGGTGGACCATGGAATTGTAATCAACGGACCAAATTCACAACGGATGTCGTTCACTTATACACATATATAACTAAAATGTCACAAAATTGGCTAAAAGGAAGCCTCACATGTATGCAGAGGGCCCCATGGAAATCAGGCCCTGGCGGGGTCACGCCGAACTGGTAGTAGCCCTGCCCAGCTCTATTTGGATCAGCGGGTCGCACCCAAGGCTACACTATCTATGGCTACATTATAATCTGTAGCCATAGGTCTACGGACTTCTAGCCATGCTAAAAACAAGGGTATTTTCGTCAGAAAATAGTGTGTCGTACATAATAGTTTTGTTTTGGAAAGTAAATTTTGGGAGCGTTTGGAAAAGATGCTGGTAAAAGGTGGTGTTTACTGTGGTCAATTTCTCAATAAATAAATAAATGCAGCAATAGATAACATTAACAAAAAAGATGCCCATTTAGCTAGGATCTTCCAATATGGATACTAAGGATGTTCGTACGGTCCATCTAACGTGAGGCCCATCAAATCAATGGTTTGGATTATTTAACCATGGTCCCACATCATGTGTGAAGAAAAGGAAGGGCGCGGATTAAGTGTTACCCGAGCAACAGCTCAGTGGGTGTGGTGTTAATGGGCCGGCTCGGCCTAACAAAATCAGAAGTTTGAATCCGGGCCGAAACCAACCCGAAGCACGGCCCGTTGATAGCCCGCGTTACCCTTACAGTAGGGCCCACTTTGATGATATGTTGTATATTCACTCCGTCCATTCGTTTTCGAAGACAGTTTTATAACCCTTTAATAAAATTAATCACATCCAAATTCCAGGTGGACCACGGTACAAGAAACAGTGATGATTGAACACTCACCATGAAAAACTTCCCAAGGCCCACTTTAAAAATATATTTAATTTTAATTTGTCATCCAACCTGTTAATAAGGTCCAAAAGAACTGGATCAAGGTAAAATAAATAAATATTAGCTTTATCAAAAACTTTTACTGCCTACAAAAATAGTTTACTGGTCATTTACCACTTTTTCCAATGATGTGGTCCATCCAATATTTGGAAATTCTTAAATTTTGAAATAAAGTCCTTAAATATATGAAAAAACGTCCGTTCGGTGTGCTGCTGGAAAAGCCGTGGGCCACACGATGATCTGTATTTTATCCAGGCCATCCATCCATTTTTCCAGCTCATTCTAGGCTAACAGGGAGGAATATCCAAATATCCAATTATCAAGTAGACCACACCACAGTAAACAGTAGTGATTGAATACCTGCTGTTAAAAAAATTCCAAGGCCGCAGACTTGGATGAAGGGAAAAGACAAATATCAGCTAAATCCAAAACTTCTGTAGACTCGGTGAAGTTTTTAACGGTGGGCATCCAATCACCACCGTTTCCTGTAATGTGGTGCACCTGAGATTCGGTTCTGCTTCGTTTTTGCATTTGTACATATAATGAGGGGAGCGGATTGCGTACTGAGTAACTCAGTACGCTTATGGTACTGAGTAAACTCGGTGGGGGTTCACCATGATCTATATATTTTATCCACTCCGTCCATCTATTTTATTAGATAAGTTTAGATTATGGATCCAAAATTGAAGGATATACAAAGCTCAAATACACCACACCACATGAAACAGTGTTAATTGAACTTATACCATTGCAAAATTACTGAGAGTCACAAAATTTTTGTATTAAGCTTATATTTGATTTTTCCTCTTCATCCATGTCTTTGTGATATTATTAACAGCTTGGATGACAAATAGACATCATTGTAGGGCCTAGGAAGGTTTCAACAGTGGAAATCATTATTCCCACTGTTTCCTATGGTATGATTCACTTGAAAGTTGGATAAGCTTTAACTTTGGGCTCAACCCCTTAAATGAGCTGAAAAAATGTATGGACAGTGTGGATAAACCACTTATTTTCATGGTGGGCCCAACTGAGCTTACTCAGTACGATAAGAGCGTACTGAGTTACTCAGTACGCAATCCGTACTGAGTTACTCAGTATGCTCTTACCGTACTGAGTAAACTCAGTATGCGTACTGAGTTACTCAGTATGCTCTTACCGTACTGAGTAAACTCAGTATGCGTACTGAGTTACTCAGTATGCTCTTACCGTACTGAGTAAACTCAGTATGCTCTTACCGTACTGAGTAAACTCAGTATACGTACTGAGTAAACTCAGTATGCTCTTACCGTACTTAGAGGTGGGCATTTCATACCCGATCCGCTGGATCCGACCCGATCAGACCCGATCAGACCCGATTCGAACAGAACCGACGGTCAAGATCGGGCAGGATCGGGTAGCAGAAACCAGATCCGAAATATTTTCGGATCTGTTCCGGATAGACCATGTTCCGACCCGACCCGACCCGATAGGATCCGACTCGAACAGACCCGACCCGACCCGTGTGTATATATATATATATATATATATATATATATATATATATATATATATATATATATATTATTATCTTTCTGCCTAAGAATTAAGGTTCGACGCCAAAAAATCCCGCTCAATCTACTCTCTATTTCTATTTCTCTCTATCTCCCTGTATCCGTTATTCTCTCTCATTCTCTGAGGGATATATGTATAAATACCCTTTTTTTCACCAAACTTAAAAATGTTTTTACCCTACCCGTTTTTTTCCCCAAAACTCTCCTGCCCGAGAGAGAGGGAGGGAGAGAGGAGAGGGAGAGAGAGAGAGAGAGAGAGAGAGATGTATTTGAAGTAGGGAAACGGGCATCCTCTTGACAGCCAGACCCAAAGACGAAGCAGCGTCGTCAGCCAAATCCACTGACGGAAGCGGATGGGCTAGTGTAAAGTTAGTTGCGGCTAATAAGAAGGCATGTGTTATATCCAACCGTCCATCCATTTGACAATATCATATTAAATCATGAGGTATGTGTTACATCCAAACCGTCCAACCATTTGACAATATCATATTAAGGTTAGGACAAAAATAAAATAGATCTAACCATTAAGTGGACCACACTACGGAAAGCAGCGGGGCATTGGATGTCTACCATTGAAACTTTTTTTTGGGTTCACAGACGTTTTGGATTAACATGAAATTTGTTTTTCCACTTCATTCAGGTCTTTGTGACCTTAAGAACAGATTGGATTTAAAAGAAACATTATGTGGCCCTGCAAATTGTTTAACGGTGAAAATCATCATCTCCGCTGCAATTTATGGTGTGGTCCAGATGATCTTTGGATTTGATTCATTTTTTTGGATAATGCTCTAAAATGATCTCTGAACTAGATGAACGTATAGATATGATAAATACATCACTGTTGGGCCATGTAACTTTCAGCTCCTTTGGACCGTTCGTACAACTCGGAGCTCAAGGAGCGTTAGTGCTCGTCTTCGCACGACACGTACCTACAGCAGGTACGTATAGCTGGCTTAGCTATATAGGCTATAGCCTCTGTTAAGCTTGCAACGCACGCTCTTATTATAGTGAGTAAAGAAATTTGGGCCCACCTCGAATGCGTGTAGTTCATCCACACCATCCATTCGTTTTGCCAAATAATTTTATGGGTTCAACCCAAAATTGATGGGTATACAAGCTAAAGTGGACCATAACACTGGAAAAGGTGAAAGTATTGATTTCAACCGTTGAAAATTTTCTAAGGCCCTCAGGGATGTTTATTTGTCATCCAACCTGTTCATAAGATCAGAAAGATATGGGTGAAGGGAAATCACAAATATCAGCTTGATCGAAACCTTCTGTTGTCACCAACAATTTTTTAATGGTATATGTTCAATTCACACTGTTTTTAGTGGTGTGGTCCATTTGAGGTTTGGATATACTCAATTTTTTAGATAATGCCCTAATATTATCTTTCAAAAGAGATGGACGGAGTGGATAAAATGTATGAATGCCACTGGGGCCCACTGAATTTACTTAGTACGCAATCCGCCGCCCTTGTACCGTTGTACAAAGCTTCTTCAAGAAGCTAATACAAAGCTTCTTCAAGAAGCTACCTTCGTACAAAGCTTCTTCACAGGGAGTCATTTGGTCTACCGAGTAAAGTGTGTGGGGCCCGTTTCAAAATCTTTTTGGTTTATCCACACCGTTCATCAGTTTTTTCAGATCATTATAGGACATTATCTAAAAAATGAATAATATTAAAAGATCGTCTCGACCACACCACAAATAGAATTAGAAAATGATTTTCGCCATTAAATAATCCGTGTGGTCTACTGGATAGTTAGATCTGTCTTATTTTTCGTCTCAAGCCTTAATACAAGGTCACAAAATGAATGGACGGTTTGGATATAACACATATCCCATGATTAAATCCACACAACTAACTATTATATATATAAAACCAAACTTTGCATGTATTTAAAAAGCAAACTTACGTGCCGTATAAATATATAGTGAAAACATGAGTACGAAAGTGAAAAGCTCTTTCAGAACTATGTAGGGCCCACCTTGATGTATATGTTTTATAAGAAGCCGTTCATCCATTTTGACTTATCAATTTAGCCCTTGATAAAAAAAAATGACATATATTAAAGGTTGAAGTGGACCACATTATATAAAAAGTTAAATTAAATTTACACATGTCCGAATCATATACAACTGGATCCGACTTAGTTTTTCTGTCCGGGTTCGGGTAAGGTGAATTATTTATAGGATCTGTTCGATTCAGGTTACTCGGATTTGATTCCGGATCTGATCGGATTCGGGTCCAAGCACTGCTATTTCGGATCTGATCGGGTTAAAACCAAATCCGTTCCGATCAGGACCGATGCCCACCTCTAACCGTACTGAGTAAACTCAGTTGGGAACACTGTAAACTTAGTATGCGTACTGAGTTACTCAGTATGCTCTTACCGTACTGAGTAAACTCAGTTGGGAACACTGTAAATGCCTGTGGTTTATCCACACCGTTCATACGTTTTCCAAACTCATTTTAGACGTTGAAACAAAAATTGAAGCTTATCCAAAGCTCAATTGGACCATACCACAGAAAACAGTGGAAATAATGATTTTCACAGTTGAAATCTTGTTAGGCCCATGTTTATTTGTCATCTAAACTTTTCATATGATAAAAGAAACATGAATGAAGGGAAAACACAAATATAATCTTGATCCAAAACTTCTGTGGCCCCCAAGAATTTTTCAGCGGTAGAAATTCAATTCTCACGGTTTCTGTGGTGTGGTCCATTTTAACTGGTATATGCTTCGGTTTTGAGCTAAGGCCATAAAATTATCTGGTAAGGTGGATGGACGGACTGCATAATATAAAAAATAAAATAAAAAATCATGGTAGACCCACGGAGTTTATTAAGTACACTTAGCGTACCGAGTTATTCGGTACGCAATCCGCTTCCTCTAATGAGCTGATGAGCTGACAAAAATGGATGAACAGCTTGGATAAAACACATATACTATATATTATGGTGGAGTCCAGAGGTTTTCCAGCAGCACGCATTGCCGACATTGGTGCGTGTGCTATGCTATGCAATCCGAGTCTCCATCGATCTAACAAAAATCAGGTACTTCACTTATCGAGACACATGTACATTGAATTTGGGCCGTTGATTTTTCCTCTAATGGCCAAAAATTTCTCATACAAGTCTGATCTACCTGATCAAGGGACCAACATTATTTTTAGTCTATGGCATGTAAAAGGCGTGCCCTACTTGATGAATGGCCTGGATCTCTTACTCATGTGCCATCTATTCAGATCTGTTACACGTGTTCTACTCCCTCATATAAGGTGCCGGAGCGGATTAGATGCGGCCCCGGCCTCACCCCACCTTGATGTTTGTATTCTACATCTGCGCCATCCAATCATTTCGAGAGATCATTTCGTATCTTGATCTAAAAGGTGAAGCAGATCCAAATATCAGGTGGAACATACTATAGGAAAAGGTGTTAATTGAACTCTCCAACGTTAAAAATTTTATAGAGCCCGCCGAAATGTTTCCTTGATGTTTATTTGCCATCCAACCTGTTGAAAGATCACAAAAGCCTAGAGAATGGGAAAAAAATAAATATCAGATTGATCTAAAGATTTTTGGTCCACAAGAAGCTTTTATTGGTAAGTTATCATTGTTTCCTATGGTATGGTCCACCTGAATTTTGGAGCTGTTTCGTTTTTCGTATCATTCACTAAAATCATATGGTAAAACGGATGGACGGTGTGGATATGGAATAAATACATCAAGGTAGGCCCCACGGTAAAGGCCGCACCGTCTTGGGTGAACCCCGGGCCGCACCCAATCCGCTCCCCCTAATCACCACCATTAGTCTATACTATATGCCCACCAATTTGATGGTAAAACCTATTTTATACGTAGTGTGTACCACACAGTATCACCAAAAGTAGAATAAACGGATGTAACTATCAAAAGATGGGAGTCAACGTAGCAATGGCATTTTCGTAATTCGAGGTAAAGCAGAAGGTTAGTTAATAACAACTATCCAAAAAGATCAAAAAAAACAACGTAGGGGCCTTCCTGGCGACCGTAAGCTGAGCAAAGCAAAGGCATATGAGGAATGTCTGACCTCTGACTTGCAATCTGCAGTTTCCAGCAGCCTTTGACCGAATCTCAACCGTCCATTCACCGGCCCGAGATTCGATCCCGTTCTCTCTCTTTCTTTTTTATTTTCCCTCCCATTCTCTGATTTTCTGTTGTCAGTTCTGCCAGCTCAGCACCAATTACCGCTTTGATCGGATCCATTCCCTGCCATGCTTTACCATTTTATTCAGGAAATTGCTAAAAACACCTTACATTTCACTATAATGACAAAATACACCGTAAGAATGTTTTAATTTCATGACAAACCCTTATTTGGAAACCTTGAGCTGAAAACCCTGATTTTGACTGGTACGTTGAAAGAGACATGTACACTACGTCCACGTTACGTGAACCTCACATGAACACGTGTCTTTCATACCACCGTGTATTGCATGAGTATGACATCCGGGCCGTGCAAAAGGTGGGCTATGCCACGATGATTACCTGGCGTAAAAATCAGGCCGATCTGTTCGTTAGATGGGCCACACTTGTACATTGGCATGCAGCACCATGTGATTTCATGGTGGGTCATGCAGTGGGTTGTATTGATCATTTTGTGAAGTGAAAAAAATGTAGAAGGATAGACTATTCATGCCAACTATGGTAAGTCCCACAAACGTGTGATCTGGACCGTTGATTAGGGTATCCGTAACTTGGATGGGCCATGTCCATGCATTGACATTATTAGACAATTTTAGCCGTCCATTTGGTGGCTAAGAATAGACTGGGAACCTTTCACATTTAGCCACGATTGGTTCGAAGTTATTATTTTGACTCATGCTATTATGCAGCACGATCTACACACAAGTCCTATTAATCCTTCTCATCATGTTACATGTGGCAAACACTTGTAATGTTCAGGACTGGTGATTTGATGGGCCATTGATGATATGGGAGAAGATTTACAGTTAATGGGCAACGACTAGGGCTAGTTTGGGAGCGTTGATTTAGAACCCTGGATTTGAAATCTTTCTACTGTGTTTGTCACCCTATATTTGGAATTTAACTTTAATCCAGAAGTAGCTCTACGTGATATATTTATATGGGTTTAAATTTAATTACTAAATTAACTTTAATATATTTACTTAGTGAAAGCATAGGTTGTTTAACAAAACAAATGTAATAAGCCGGCTGAAATATATACTTTGGCCGAAAATGATGAAATGCACAGTCTCAGGTGGGCCACAAGCACAAGATCATGTCCGAGTGATTAACTAGCAATTTTTAACCATTAATTGATATGGACAATGTTTGGAAAGTGCTAATTATCATGCTAAAGCAATTATAATATTGTAGTTGATAATCTAATTGTTATGGGATATCATTAGTGACCATGTGCCCATAGATTAATAGTCTAATGACACATATTACTCTTGGAAAGATCTTTAGATAGCTTTCACCGTGGATTTCAAACCCTCTCTTGAAGGGATTTGAAACCACAGTGGGGATTAGAAATCCTATAGGACCCCCCAAATCCATGGCACCAAACGACTCCTTACTATCCGCTTGTGATCAGATTTGCTGGTTGAATGCCGACTGTTAATCTACTTTGGTTAATTGATCCTTTTTATGAGCCATTGATTGAATGGCTCATAGAAGGATATTTTTATTTTATTTTATTTTTTTTTGCGGCATGGCCTATTCAGAAAATGGTCCACCAGATCAACAGTCCTGATCAATGCACATGCTTGCAACATGTACCGTTGGGAGGCAGCTGCAGTCTCATGCAAAACTTCTTTTTCTTTTTCTTTTTTTTAGTAAATTAAAAGTTGTAGGTGATGCATGGTCGGTTTGCTGTTGTTTATTAAGTGGCGGTGACGCAGATGTTGTGTGGGGCCTACATGTACGTGAGTCTAGTTTTCTATTCGTGGACCCCTTTGTGGTTGGAGCATGGCCCAAAAGCCATGCTGGTCGTATGATCATCCACATCCCATTCGTGGCCGTCGGATGAACAGTAAAAGAAGAAGTGATCAGATACAACTTCCATATTTTTTCAGCC
The DNA here is from genome assembly GCA_021015155.1 of Magnolia officinalis. NCBI lineage: Eukaryota > Viridiplantae > Streptophyta > Magnoliopsida > Magnoliales > Magnoliaceae > Magnolia > Magnolia officinalis. The sequence goes on from JAJHSJ010000011.1 coordinate 56,065,283, forward strand.
AAAAAGCTACATACGTAGAACCTATCTGCAAAAAAGGTCAGCTATGTTACGATGATTGTATAATATGAAAATTAAGCAGCTCCACTCATAAAGTGGGTCATAACATGCAAATCTAGGTATGGCCAATGGTATGGCTTCCTATGTGGATTTGCTGTGAAGGCCTTTAGCAGGAACGTCGTGCCATGGGAAGATAGGTGGAGCCCACCATAATGTTTGTTAGAAATTTAACATGTCCATCAATTTTGCTAAATTATATATGTTAGGATATTGGGCCACAAGTTATGCAAATCTAAAACTCAAGTGGGCTACACAATAAAAAGAACTAGGTAGGTAAATACTTATTGTTGAGACCTCTTTAAGTCCGTTATATTAATTTATATGCCATCTCATAAGATTATTCCCGTTGCACTTTGATTCATTTAAACAAGACCGCTTGTGTGAATGAGGGTTTAAATCGGATACATGTATAAAAGTAAGATGCATGGGCATATGCATGACTCAAGGGTTGATTGAATAAACCCTGATCCATAGCTCAAGTTGTAGACTGAGTGAAAGATACCTCATTTCAACGCGGAGGTCTTGGCATCGATTCCCTAGTGGGGGTGGCTAACAGTGATGTGTGAACTGACAGTGGGGTGTACTAATAAGCTAACCAAAAAAAGAAAAGAAAAAAAAGGAAGGGTTGATTGAATTGTTGGTATCATCTTCACTCAAGACATAGATTGGAGACTGGGATTGAAGATCTAGAGTTCTCTTATCCACCAATATTATGCTTCGTTTAGATAACTAGTAAAAATAAATGAGGCTAATTATTCTAAATGAGTTCTTTTTGTCTTGTGATAATAAACGTGAATTTATGGTCTTAAGAACTTGTTTTTTTACTAACACTTTAAGTTCAAAATACTTTTCAAATGAATGAAAATACATGTTCAAATTAAATAAAACTAAACATTGCCGATGTCATTAAGTATTATAAAATTATATTTATTTACAACCAACAACTTGCAAGACAAACAAATGAATAAACAAAAATGAAAATGGATAAATTTTTGAAATACCTATCAGAATAGAAGAATCGAGATGGGTGTGATAAACCAAATTGAATTTTAAAAGATTATGATCTGTAAGTTAAGGTTACAAAAAAAAAAAAAAAAAAAAAAAAAAAAAAAACCAACTTTACTCTTAAGGTACTGTAATGGGAGTCACTATGTAGTAACTAAACCAAGCTAACTTATACTAAGAAAATAAAAGATAGACTAATATGTTTGTCATAGGGTTTTGAGCTCTTTTTCAATTGCTCCTTTTATTAATGTCAAGGCAATGAAACCCTCATTAGGGGATTCTTTGTTTGTTTTTGAATTTTTCGTGTTCACGTCGCTAACTTGGATGTGGAAATTATCTCCGAAACTGCGGAAAGAAATAGTCCCAACTCAACCTGTACTTGCTGACTTCCCAAATCTTCTCCTCATAGCTGTTTTGTTGCAAATGTCTTTGTGGCCTACTAAAGAGCCTTGGGACCACCAAAGATTCTCTGGACCTGAACCACTAGATTAAGTCACAAGAATCTTACGGGCTGATCTGGAATGAATCCCTCTAAGAAAACAAGGTTGCTCGCCCATAGGATCCCACCATCTTGATGGTTTGAAGTGTTGGAGGGAATAAATGGACATAATTCATCACATTAAGATCGCCCAAACATTTGATTGGGGAAGGGTCGAACTATATTTTTAATATAGTTCTTTCATTCTATTCATTCTGATTAAGGTATGGGGGAGAATGATCTTATCGGATTGATAAATTGGTCTCTCCTGATTTGGGTCCAAGTCATGATTGAGTTTGCTTGCATCAGTCCGATCTTTGGATCTTCATAAACTTCTAGAGTATTAAAGTCTCTTTGAACATTTTTTAAAAGATATCCCATTTTTAAAAGACTATAAGTGACGACTTTACCAAGAAAATTATAGTTGAATACATGATAAGATTTGTTCCCTCGATGAATCTTTTAAACGCGGTGGGTATGTTGTCTCATTAATAGGCATAATAATCATGGCCACGTGGCTTATGTTAATTCGCTCTTCAAAAGGCAAACATAAGGACTCGTGCTTTCGCATTTATCACAAAATGTCTATCACTAAAGGAAACGCCAATGATAATACTCTCAGGTGAGAGTATGTTTCATGTCAGTTACGGTTTTATGGTGTCGACATGTGGTGGCCTTTGATTGGCTCATGTCAGAGTTCCCAAAAATGGGTGTAAACAATTCCCATGGGGATGAATTGAAAACTCAAGGAATTAGCTTAATACAAAACTCTTGTGGAATTTCAATCCTCTATCCAGCAGTCCACTTAGGTTTTATATTTGCATCATTTTTGAGCCTGTGTCCTAACATGATCCAGCGAAAACAGATGGACAAGGTGGATATCTCACAAACTTCATGGTGGGCCCCACCTAGTTTCCCATCGCATAGGAAGTTTTTGGGAAAAATTTTCACTGGTAATCCTCCTAGCGTAATATACTAATCTTCCCACCCACTGAGTGGATAGGCTTCATTTTCATTTTCACACTAATGTTGCTACTGATAGAATTTTCTACATGTATGACACATGAGTAGGAAGAAAAATGATTTCGTCCTAAGTTAGAACACATCTTCTAAATTTATTGGTCCTAATAAGAACAAAAATGTAAATGCTCTAAATTCAACCAACAAAACCAAATGGGCAAAATCTTCTCATCAATGGACGTTCGTGGACCATTGATTTCACTCCAATTTCGGAGGGGCTTCCATAGAAAACGGCCCCATCATATCCACCACGCATGTCCTTTTTCTCAATTTCAAGCATGACGTGTAATTGACCTTGAACATTTATTCATTGTGTAAACGCCATAAACACACTTTCAAGAGTTTCAACACTAAGGTCATGGGTTTGGAATTCATTGTGGTGTGTGTGGGTGTAGGTGCGAGGAAATGACAAAAAAACTGAGCCACACGGCTTGTTGAATTTTGGCCATTGGACTTTTTCAACTGCCCATTTTCTCGTGGAAATGTAATTGGCATAACTATACCGGTATTACCATACGGTACAGGGCATATTCACAATGTACTCACCACCTGATGAATGGCCCAGATCATTGACACGTGTATCATCTAATGGTTGAAATTGTCACATGGGTCCACATTCAATTAAAACCCTTTCAGAAAAGCTTGATTTTCATACCATGTGATTATAATGGTGGTGGCAGCATTTGCGACATATAGAATTTTCTATACGACTCAACGGCTGTATTTGTTTGTTCTAAGAAGAAAAATGTAAATATTTCAAATTCAACCAACATAATTAATTGGGCCATATGGGAAAAATCTCATCATCAATTGAGAGTTGATGGCCCACCGAGTTCAATCCAATTTCAAAAGGAGTTTTGATAGAAAATGGTCCCTCATTTCTTCCCAATTTCGAACATGACATGTGCAATTGAGCTGGACCATTTATTCATTGTGAGAACGCCATACAGAAACTATCAAGTGAGTTGCACACCTATGTTGAATCTAGACCGTTGGAGTTTTTTAACCGTCTATTTAATAGTGGAGATGTCCTCTGCCTATCTATCGTGCTGATATTATCATATAGTCTGGGCATGTTCACAGTGTACACACTACCTTACGAATGGCCTGGATCACTTACATGCATGGCATCCGACGGTTGGACGGGCTTCATAGGGGAAGTGGATTGCGTCCTGCGCAACAGGGGCTCTGTGGGGCCCACCTTCATATATGGGTTTAATCTATGCTGTCTACCCATTTTTCCAGATCATTTTAGTATATGTTCTAAAAATGAGGCAGATCAAGGGCTCAAGTGGACCACACCATAATAAGTAATAGCGGCAATGATGCTCACCGTTGAAACCTTTCTAGGGTCCATCCTGATGTTTATTTTCCATCCAACCTATTCATATGGTCACACAGAACTGGATGAAGGGAAAGCATAAATATCGGCCTGATCCAAGACTTCTGCAGCTCTCAAAATGTTTTTAATGATGAGAGTTCAATCACCACTGTGTGCTCCACTTGAGCATTGGATCTTTCTCATTGTTGGGGTCATACCCTAAAATGATCTGGAAAAATGGATGGACGGCGTGGATATAGCTAATAAATCATGGTGGGCCCCACAGAGCTCCTGTCTGGCAGGACGCAATATGCTTCCCATCACAAGGTAGCGGTCGCATGGGCCCCGCATTCTTTCAAAACAGTTTTAGAAAGCGTACCAAAACAGAACTCACACCAGAGTGCACCCTGACCTTTCCCTGCTTGCCGATTTCAAGCACCCAAGGGTCTTATTGTCATGCTTTAAGAAGTGAGGGGTTTCTCAGAAAAAAAGCAGGGGGTTTTTTGTCATTCTTCCTTTTTCTTAATCTCATGCCACTTGGATTGCATCAGAAAGCAGGCGAAAGAAAAAAAAAAAGGAGGCAGAAAAAAAAAAAAAAAAAAAATCCCTTCTCCTCTCTCTCTCTCTCTCTCTCTCTCTCTCTCTCTCTCTCTTGTTTTAGGAATGAAGGAATGAATGTTTTATGAGAGAGAGAGAGAGAGAGGGAGGGAGAGTTTCTATTTTCAATCCAATCCAATCCAGATGGAATGAAGGAGGAAAAGAGGGCCGTGTGATTGCTTTGATGGTGGGACATCCAAATGGGGAATGTTACATCGACGGTAGCAGCGAAATTCGCATTCTTCCCGCCTGACCCACCAACGTATGATGTGTTCAGGGGTGGAGAAGATGGGAAGCTCTTCTTCTCAGGGGTGACTGCTGACAAGAACATGGACGTGCATTTGCTTGATACCAAGGGCGGTAACAAGATCGTCGCCACCTTCTGGAAGCACCCTACTGCCAGATTGACTATCTTGTATTCCCACGGCAACGCTGCCGATCTTGGTCAGATGCTTGAGCTGTTTGTCGAGCTTAGAGCTCACCTCAAGGTTAATATCATGAGGTATTGTTTTTCTGTTGGATATATATATTTTTAATTATCATTTGAGATTTGGTGATTTTGATTTTGTTGGATTTGGTCTTTTGGAAGAGGTGGGTTTTTCTTGGTTTGGTTGATATCTTATTATTATTATTATTATTGAGATTTGTTGATTTGGGTTTTGTTGTATTTGGTCTTCTGTGAGATGGGTTTTGATTGGTTTGGTTGTTTTTTATTTTTTTTAAAACATATTTTTTAAAGATTTGGTGATTTGTTTTTTTTTTTTTTTTTTGGATGAGGGATTATAGGAGACTGATCAGACCATTGGTCTGATGGGGTCGGGCCATGGCCTGAAAATTAAATCATAAGACAATTTTTGGTGTTCAATTGGTCGCACCCAAAGGACGGTTGAGAAATTCAATTGAAATGGAGCGGGAACTTGGATGGCTAGGATGCTTTTATCTGGGAAGATTTTGGGTCACGGTCCATCCAGGATCACTGATCCATTGTTTCCACTTTGTTTAAACTGAAATACGTGGGTATTATGTATTTTGGTAGGGGAGCATGATTCCTCTTAGATGGACTTTTATTTTTAAATTTTTTTTTTTTAATAAAAAAGGTCGGTTTTGGTTGGTTTTGTGTGTTTTTGAAGGTTGTTGGTGTAATTGGTTGAGCACCAATTTGGATTTTTGGATGCAGTTTTATGATTTGAAGGTTTGATGGGGTTGTGAAAGATGGTTATGAGATTATTATTATTATTATCATTTTTCTAGAGGGTTGATGGGTGTGCAAAAGATGGTTTTGAGATGGGTTTGGTTTATTTTTGAAGGTTTGATGGGTTTGCAAAAGATGGTTTCGATATATATATATATATATATATATATATATATATATAATATATATATATATATATATATCTATTATATATATATTTGGTTTGGTTTGTTTCTGAAGGTTGTTGTTGGAATTGGTTGAATTTCAATTTGGATTCTTTTGTGTAATTTGATGATTTAAAAGTTTGATTTTCTTTATTTTTATTTTTTGAGATGGGTTTTGTTTATATATATGTATGTATATGTATGTCTATTTGTGTTTGTATTTATGCATGCATGTATGCACATGTATGTGTCTACACCTTCAGAGGGGATGGGTGGCACGGAAGTAAGGCTGGTGGGTGGTTTGCAGAGGGATATGGATGATTGAAAAGATGGTTGATATGGAGAGAGAAATGGATGGTTGCATGATAGGGAATGTGGATAGAAGAGTGAGTGGACTTGCATGAATGTCCAATAGAGTCTTTGAACAGATTTATTCTGGTTGCCAGTCACCTAACTGGCTCTCTTGTCTAGGAATTTGCAACCAATATTGGATGCACGAAAGTCTTTGGATTTTAAGGAGATGATACCATGTACAATGCCATGATAAGGGTGGATTTGCAAGTAGAGGTTGTATTCTCTCAAGACTAAGAGAAGTAGCCACTGAAGGTCTACCATCTCAAAAGAGGCACAAGATTTGCTCTCTCTCGATTGCTCGAGGAGAACAAAAGCTTGATAGAGATCATAATCAAATTTACTATTGCATTTACTAGTCATTGGGATGGGTGTTCTTCTTTTATGAGCTTTTCTTTTTGAGCCAGGCAATGTGTAGTGGTATTTGATTTTTTCTGTTTGTAATTTTTGGTATAATTGGTTCAATAGTCATTTGGATTTTATGTATAGTCATTTTAGTTAAGGTGCTGTTAAAATGGGTTTTTGGACTATCTTTTCATTTTGGTCTCTTTTGGGGCCTGGGAATTGGGGATTGTATGCAATTTGTTCTGTTTATGGATGTTGTTGGTGTAATGGGCTTTGAACACATTCAGATCTTTTTCCTTCTTTTATGGAAGCTGCCAATTTTTATCTTTGATGCTGTTGCAAATTGTGATTTTGAGTGGAAATGATCTTGTAGAGACAGTGGAACTGGAACATGGTAGGCCCCCTCTCCACTGTACACATGGCAATGGTATGTGGAAATTGGGACTTTTCATGTAGCAGGCCCTACTGAAAATTGATCGGATGATGCTAACTATCACTTTTCTACTCAGCTTGTCTCAGCAGATGGTATGATCTTGTAATCCGAGTGCTTTTTGAACCATGGACCATCCATAGGAACCATGGGTACCATATTTTCTGGTTCAACCTTTTTCTAACCACATCAATTCACAACTTTTACATTGGTTTTGTTTGCGATATCTTGTTTACCCCCTTTCTTTTTCAGAGCATTAAGGGAACTTAGGAGTAGCACCAATAGGTAATAAGATGAGGGAAAGTAGACTTAGATGGTTTGGTTATGTGCAATGGAGGCCAAGAACCGTGCCGGTTAGGAGTGAGTTGGTACAAATAGAATGCTCGAAAAGGGCAAGGGGAAAGCCAAAAGGACATGGAGGAAGTAAGAAAAAAACTTGATGCCCTATCGTCTAACTAAAGGTGTGGCCCTTGATAGAGTAGAATGGTGGAGCAGGATTCATGTAGCTGACCCTAATTAATTGGGATAAGGCTTAGATGAAGATGAATTTCGTTTACTTTTTTAAGTCTTGGAATAGAGTCATTATATATGATAGTTTCTGTTAGAGAAACTTTTAGCTGTAATGGGTTCAATCCCCATTTGGATATGTGTATGCCAACAATTTTTATCTTCTATGCCTTTTGTACTGGTAGGGTTAGGGAAGGCATGAATTTGAAATGGTTTGAAGTTCTTTGCATGTTACTTAAAAAGGGTCATGGTTTTGTTATGCACCCTGAAATTTGCAAGGTTTTCTTTTTCTATTTATGATGTTATTCCTTTGTTATTGATTGGGCTTTTTTTTTTTTATTTATTTGTTTCGTCTTTTCCAGTTACGATTATTCGGGATATGGGGCCTCCTCTGGTAAGGTAAGCTATATATATGTCACAGATTTGATTTTGGAGTTCTTTAGTCTCTGAAAATGCTGTATAGATTAAAACTGGATGGGTTTGTAATCTATGACTGTGGACGCATTTGAGCATTTGAGTGGAATGGGTACTTTCCACCAAATGGTAAGAGATTCGATTCAGGTCGTACTTGAAATGATGCCTTGCTTGCAATTTGGGGTGGAATAGCCCAAATTGGGTTGGCAGAAATCATGGCTTCCCTAAAGGAAAGGAATGGTGGAAATAAAAGAATCCTTTGTTTATCACTTTCAATTCTATAGAATTTGATAATGTTATATAGATTTTTTGGAAATAGTTTCCCTTCCTCCCTTCCCCCATGCAACTGAGAGTAGGCTTTCATTTTGCCATGCCTGATTTTTTTTCCCTGATACTTCTGCTTAGCCATCTGAGTTCAACACATACTACGACATAGAGGCTGTGTACAATTGCTTGAAGAAAGAGTACGGAATAAAGCAGGAGGATGTGATTCTGTATGGACAATCAGTTGGGAGTGGGCCTACAGTACACTTGGCTGCCCGTCTGCAGAAGCTGAGGGCTGTTGTTCTTCACAGTGCAATTCTTTCGGGCATACGGGTGTTATATCCTGTTAAAATGACATTTTGGTTTGACATTTTCAAAGTAAGTTTGGGTTCTATCCTGCTTTTTTATTTCAATGGATGATTACTGATTAAAGATAGCCATGTATTAAGAAAATCTTAATTTTTATATGCAGAACGTTGACAAAATACGGCAAGTCAGCTGCCCAGTTCTTGTTATACATGTAAGTTTTCAATATATTGTTTGATATGCATTTTGTTTAATACCTTATGGACTATAAAGCCTTCTGATTTGTTGTTTGTGAATCTTTTCATCGATGGGGTTCTTGTTCTACAAAGTCTCTCTTTAGTGGAAAGCCATGCTAAAATGAAGATATTGTCGCCTCATTGATTACAGTATTACAGATTATGGGAGTGCTTAAATGATGATTGCCAACACATTTCTAAGCCTTGGTAGTGTTACATCATGGGTATTACTCTTACAATGTTGTTCACATTTATTCATGTATACCTTATCTTTCTACTTTCCATATTATAATATGACACTTTTTGTACTACCCTATTACAAGAAGTAGATAAAAGGGTGTATATAACAGAAACACTGCGTGTGTGCTTACGCACGCATGCGCTTGCATTTGTCAGAATGGCTATTTCAGCCAATCGTTCTAAGCTCATCCTGTGTTATGTATGGATTGTTACCTTTAAAGATGACTTAAAGTTCCAGTATTATGAGGTGGATATTTGATGGTTAAAAAGTAGTAATCCCCCCTCACTTGGTAAATTATGAGCCCCTTGAAAAAAGTTTGTGTGGGCTTTTGGGCCTCTCTCCTGTTATCATGTTGCTTCCATTCATGTACCTTATGTGATGGTCTAATGAAGGTGTGTACGTCGCCATTTTTCATTCGAGAAATGTAGTAATTTGAGGCTTCTCCAACTGTTTGGAAGGATCATTTCGTGGTCTCTTCTGTTTCCTAAGATAAACTCTAGTTTTGGAGATTCAACTTCCAAATTGGTTATGATTGGGCCAATTGTATTAGCTAGGATACCCAGAAACTTGCTTATTGAATTTTTTCGATATTGACATTGCATGGATAGGGATACCCTTAAGATACAACTTAAACTGTATCCTATTGTATTAGGTTCATGTTTTAAACTCCTATATTTTGATATGGCGTAGGAATATCAGATGGGATTCTTGTATTTGTATATGCGCTACCTATATTTTGGGCGATATGGAGTCATAATTCACTCCATGTGTCCCTATTCGTACTGTATACATCCCAGTATCCATATCCGTATTTGGGCATCATTGTTTATAAGCACTGCAGATTAGTGGAAATAGTTGTCAACCTTGATTTGAAAGCAAATGTAGAAATATGGAACAGTTTCCATCTTTACATGACTCCATCATTAACCAAGCCTATCCCATCTTTACATGTTTATCCTTTCGAAATAGTAAATGCACAGAGTAGATTGGCTAATGAAGCCAAGTTCTATTCCTTTGCTAGGTATTCTGCATGACTATTTGCCTACTGATGTACAGTTGTGCATGTATGATAAAGTGATCCATAACCGAGCTGAGAGGTCTAGTGGGCCGGGATAAAGTCCTAACTAAATGTCTTCAGAATAGGAAGAAAATTAGTGTCAATGGGTGCTATTTGTGTTAAAGGGATGGTGAATCCTTGAATAATTTTTCATCCATTGCTATTTTGCATTGGTGTTTCTTGCAGTTTTATGTCAAATGGAGTCTTCCAGCTTCTGTCTTCCCTTCTCATGGCTTGGAGAGGGGTGTCTTTCAATGGTGAAGGGAGGAAATTAAGGAATCTGTCTCTTAGCCATTCTGTGGGCAATTTGGAATGAAAGGAATAAATAGTTCCTTTTGTAATTGCTCACAGCTGGTCTGCAAGGTGGTGGAATCTGTTGAATTTTTGGTCTCCTCTTGGGCCTGCTCCGTTTGCTCGGTATAATCATGTAAATATACGGAGTGAGGTAAGGGGATAGGTCTGTATCCATGGGGAGGCAGTGCCTCCCACATGCGTCTTCTTTAACACCACCCCCCGATATAATATAATTCATCTCACCGATAGAAAAAAAGGTCCGATTCTCCTATTTAGGTAATTAGCTAGCAAAATCAATTAGCTAGGTATAAATAATCCTTTAGTCAAATATTTTAAATGCATACTTATCTCCTTCATTTCTTTTTCCATATTCGTAATAAGTCATTGATTGTCAATGACATTATGCGTTTTCCTTGTTTGTACATTTCATGAGCTTATATAAGGGCTTGGGATGAGTAGTATCAAGGTACATTTGAATTGAGTAAAAAGTCTAGATTGTTTCTTTCTACTTTGTGTGATTCTTGTGCTTAGCTTGGAGGTGCCAGCGCTTGGGTAGATCCTCCCCATTAGCTAGCAGTGTCGGTTTGGCATCAGAGAGGGCCTCAACGACCGAGTTGAAGTCTTGGATCAACAACAATCTCGGCATTATTTTTTCCAGGTTCTTTAATCATAAAATTCTACCTCTTTCCCTTTAATTTCTTCATTGCATCCATCCCTCCAAACCCCCAATCGCCTTTTTATTTATTTATTTTATTTTTTACAAAGCCCGAAAGTCCAATTGACAAGGGGATGCTTTGCCAAAAATTTAGCAGGCATCTACCTCCATAATCCAGCCCATTAAAACCCAAAATTAGCCTCATTCCAACCCATTATTAAAACCCTAGAAATTAGCCACGTTCCAGCCCATTAAAACTTCAAAATCAGCCCTATTGGTGAATCTAAATCCACAACAAGGGTTCCAACTAGAACATTTGGTGAATCAAAATGGTACGGGTCCTTAGAAGTTTGTTTATGACTTCTCACAATGGCTCTTTGCAGAGAGAGAGCGCATGACATCGTGATATAGATGCTCAAGAAATATGATATCACCAAGAAAGTATGGGTTGAAGTCAAAGGCTTTTGTTGATTGGATTATAATGCTGGAAGAGTATTTTGCATGGTAAGGCGTGGATGATGTCCAACAAGTGCCCTTTGTTAAGGTCAAGTTGAATGGCTTAACAAGAATCTGGTGGCGGACCATTGACAACAACAATCTCATCATGGATCGTCCTACCATCATCAGGTCGGTTGACATGAGGGAGAAGCTGGAAAGTTAGTATTTGCCTTCGGATTACATGGATACTCTTCTCTAGGAGCTCCTTGCTTCAGATAAGGAACTTTATAGATGGATGATTACACTGAGAAGTTCAATGAGCTTTCTGTCCATTGTAAGCTTGCAGAAACAAATTGTGTAACAACTAACCGCTATCGGGCAGGGTTTTGCCAAGAGATTCAGTGTGAGATGGTCATGCATGATTTTGAGTCAGTTGATGATGTTCATTGGAAGGCTCGATGAGTTCAACACTAGCTACAACATTGTACTCTCCGACGGTTGGTTCTCTAGTCGGGGAACCATCTATGAGAAATGGTTTGGATCCATATCGACTATCGACCACCTCTCTACCCTTTCCAGCCACGCCCATAGATTCATATTCTTCTTATAAGGCAACCTTAACCTTTGTAACACCCTCTGCCACAAAATTCATGCTAAAAGCAACTAGTGGTGCAGGGACATGATCCCAGGGGGTGAGGTCTTAATCCTAATCATTCCCTCAAGAGAGAACGACAAGATGTTGACTACTAGCATTGTAGAAAGATAGAGACACTTTTTTAATGAGTGTCCACAAGGTAGGAACCTCCATTATTACGGTAACGAGGACTCCTACTACATGAACGATCATGAGTATTATAACGAGCACATCTAGATTGAACAAGCCCATGTAGAACCTGCATCACAGTCAGAGGACTCTCCTGCTGAAACTATGGTTGAAGCTAAGGTTGAAAGCCTCACTTGTATCATATGCCGCCTCTTTACCATCATTGAGGAGGAAAGATGAAGATTGGCGATGAACCACTATTTTTTGTACACGATAAATGCCAGGGTAGGTTATGTAACATGATCATTGATTGCGGCAATGTAATGAACATCGTATTTCAAGAGGTAATTGATAAGCTCAAGTTGCTAACTGAAAGGCATCCAAAACCATATAAGGTTACTTGGGTTGACGACACTATCATCTCCGTGACTCGATGGTGTTTGATATAATTTAAAAGTGACATTTAAAATCAACATATGTGAGGATGATATTTGGTGTGACATAATTCCGATGAATGTTACCCACTTCCTTTTTGGTTGACCTTGACTCTTTAACCGAAAGGTACAAACTGACGGTGAAGCTAACACGCATACTTTCCTATCACGAGGTCATCGTATCCTTCTTCGGCCGTTGCAACCTACGTCACCTTCTTCATCTACGCCTTCATCGTGAACATCGGCTACTCTTTCAAACTCTTGTGTTCTCATCATGCAGAAGTTCGACGAAGAGAGCAAAGAGAAAGGCATAATGTTCTCTCTAGTCACAAAACAGGTGCAGGAGCTGGTTACTGACCAGGATGAGCCTATTCTTGATGAAGTCAAATTTATGCTGCATGACTTTGAAGATTTGGTCCTCGATGATCTTCTTGAGGAGTTACCTCCACTGCAAGATATTCAACATACTATAGATTTGGTTCCTGGAGCATCTTTACCTAACTTACCATCATACTGTATGAGTTCCGCCGAGCAAGGCAGGTTGAAGCGTGAAGTTGATGAGTTGCTTAAAAATGGTTACATCTGAGAGAGCCTAAGCCCATTTGCAGTGCCAACCCTCCTTACTCCCAAGAAGGATGGAAGTCAGCGTATGTGTGTAGATAGCTGAGCTATTAATAAAATCACAGTGAAGCACTCCTTCCCAATCACTTGGCTTGATGATATGTTGGACTTGATGCCAGGTGCTAGTGTTTTCTCCAAGATTGATCTTCATAGTAGATACCGCCAGATTTGCATCCAACCTAGTGACGAATGGAAGATGGTATTTGAGACAAAGGACGGTCTCACAAACGCGCCTATCACTTTCATACACGTAATGACCCAGTTGTGGCACCTCTTTATTGGTAAGTTTGTCGTTGTAAGTGCTATTTGGAGGAGTTTCTTTAATTTTTCTGGGATTGATTGGATGATGCCAGAATAGTTGCAAGGTTTCCACTAAGTGGCATAGAGTCCAATTGGGGAGGTTTCCTGTTGTCACTTTAATGGAATTTTTGTTGCCCTTAAAAAAAGTGATTTGTTTTGCTTTTGGACTTATGTTTGATCTACTAGGAGTGCAACAATAGAACATTCTGTAATGAATCAGAGATGAATTGAGTTACATTCCAAACGGCTAGTTAGGTGGGCATTGGGGCCCACAATCTTTCATGGCAGTACCATGGAGCAAATTGTGGAGAGTTGGGAAATGGGTTTGGCTTAAAAGATGATTCCTCACCTTATTTGTTTGTAATCTCGAATTCTTGAGCCTGTTCTGTTTTGCTTTTCTTAGTAAATTCTTTGTTGCCATTGAGGAGTGTTGAGAAGTGAGTTTGGCTTTATTATAAAAGATGATTCCTCATAATCTTTATTTGTAATCTTGAACTTTTGGGCATGTTTTGTTTCACTTTTTCTTAGTTTTATATATAGAGGGAGGGAGGGAGATCTCAACTCCTTTTGCTGGAAGCCATATGCCAACTGTGCATGTTTTTGGGGCACAAACTTTCATCAGCATTAAAGCAAGGCCATTAGATCTGATTTGATAGTTTTCAAGGGCACATCCATGTAGGATTGATACGATTGATAGGCTTTTTGTGTCACTTTTGGCTTTGACAGGAATTAATGGTGTACCCCAATTGTTGGATTAACATGATCTTTGTTGTATCCCAGATTAGCATGCAGCGTCACCTTTTCTACTTCTTGCAATTCAATTTTGTGCTGTCTTTGGTTCCCTCATGATCTTTGATCTGTCCTTCCCAATCCTTATACCCCTAGCTGCTTTGCCATGCACCCTATCAAGATCTATTGACTAGACCATCACTCAGTCTATTAACTCTTTCTTCCATTCATCTATCATATTGTTATTGACTTTATCTTCTAATCTATCCATGTATCCCTCCATTGATTTGTCTGTAGATCTATTTGTGGATCTATCAATCAATCAATCGGCAATTCCAGTCATGGGTTCTTCTTGTTCATCATCTTGGATCGTGACACTTTCTGCAAGCACTTCATTAGATCTTTAAGTTCTCTTTATTCTGGCAAGGCTTGGATTCTGTCATTGCAGTTTATTGGCTTTGATTTTTCACCATGAAATGAGATCCATAGTTACCTTTGTTTCTATGCTCTCTATCAACGATGTCTTGGATCCAAGGTATTCATAACGGTAGGTGGCTGTAACAGCCAGCCTTATGGCTGTTACAGTCGGCCCTGTAATGGTCAAAATTCTTTTGTAAGGAGGAAACTATATCAGCCCCATATTGGACCATTACGGGCTCATGTCGCCCCATTATGGCCTGGTATCGGTCCGTTACAGGTCCATAATGGCTGTTGTGGTCATTACTATCACATAATGGGTCTCACGGTTGCCTTTACATAATGGCTGTTACGACCGTTGCTAAACTGTTTTTAATACCATGCTTAGAGCCGTTTACTTGTGCCCTGGTGAACTGTAATATTTCCATCATCATCTCAGCTCGGTGTACGTCCCTCGTTATCTAGAATTGTTTAGGGGGCGTGTGGCGCATGGTATTAGATGGGATTAGGTATGATGGCATTTGGTCCCGTGCCAATTCCACCCAACGTTTGGGGAGAATGGGAAAGCTTGGAATTAGTTTAGATGAAATTGTAGTTGATCCAGGGCACTGTAGCTTTTTGCTTCCCGCCCAGTTTCAAAAAATTTGAATAGTCCGGTTGATGTTAGCAAGTTGTGTAGGTCCCACCATGATGTGTGGGCTATATCCACACCGTCCACCCATTTTTTGAGATCATTTTAGAGCATGGGCCAAAAAATCAGGTAGATCCAAAGCTCAAGTGGACCCCACCATAGAAAGCAACGGGGATTGAATGCCTACCATTGAAAACTTCTTTGGGGCCACATAAGTTTTGGGTCAAGCTGATATTTGTGTTTTCCCTTCATCCAAGTCTTTTTAACCTTATGAATAGATTGGATGGCAAATAAACATCACGGTGGACCCTAGGAAAATTTCAACAGTGGGCATCATTGTTCTCACTGATTTCTGTGTTGTGGTCCACGTAAGCTCTGGATCTGTCTCATTTTTAGGCCCATGCCATAAAATGAGGTTGCAAAACAGATTTATGGTGTTGGATATAACACATATATATTATTCTTAGTGGTTCCAAATGATGGTGGGTATATCCATTCAATGGACAACAAACCAAAATGTGAATGCCACCATGACACAAACATGACATGGGTTAGGCTTGTCCCATGGTAATAGGGGACAATCCTTGTCATATGTAATAATTACATTTTTTGAATCCCATCTCACCTAATCCTTTGTAATACCACACACCAAACACCCCCTTAATGTTCTCCGTTGAGTCAGTATCTTCAGAAGTTGAGGTGGGATGTGTAGAGAGAGTAGTGTACTATGGATACTTGTTGTAAGATATAGAAATGACTGCTTCTTGTGGACATTTCAGTAGTAACTGCAACTGAATGGGCTGGTATGAAGACGAAGATGGGTATGCGAAAGAAAGATGTAGATATGATGTAGGATATGGATAGTTGGTGAAAAAGGAGAAATATTTGTGGGTCCAATTTAAGACGGTTAGGGAAAGGGTTATATTATGGCTTCAATTGGAGGAATTTTGGTAGATTTTGGGATGATGCGCATTGGTTGACAGAAATTAGGGTTAGGGTTTGGAACGGAAATGAGCCAGTGGTTTGTATTTTGGGATGGGATTAGGTTTTTAGCCTAGTGATTTGAATGAAAAAAGGAAAACCAGAATTCAAGTTCCCAAGGCAAGAATGTGCTCCGATACCAAATTGACACAGGACAATGTGTGTTGAATCTTTGATACCAAAACTGATGTAGTACGAAGTTAGGATCCAGGGCCAAATCAAAAGTAAACAATTAAAAATTGCAAGCACCATGTTTGGGAATCACATAACCAGTTAGAATCACAAGCAGGAACTAAAGAAAACAGGAAATAAAGAAAAAATAGGTAAGAAAATGATACACCCAGTTGCATCACACCACTAGTTGGACAATCCTAAACAATCCCAATCGCTAGCTGGAAAGTAAATTGAAGAATTTTATTGATAAAAATATATGCATAAAGGTTCTTATATGTATGTTTTTTCACAGTAAATCCTTGTCTAATTGTTATCATTCATTAGTTCTAATCTTAACAATCTATTTTAACCCCCCCCCCACCCACAAAAAAATAAAAAATAAAAAAAATAAAAAATCAACCATAACTCGCTCAAATGATATCAAAATTGCATGATCATGGTCTCATTTGAAATCTAAGTCAATAGCCTCTCAAAGAGGATAAATCGTGTCATTTGGACACTGTTGATTCTTGAAAGTGGGCCACAGAGGAAGTGTTGAAAATATTAAAAGGGAATTTATCCAACAACCAACAAACTAATTGTTACTATAGAGAATAGCCCCAATCATATGCACTATATGATGCACATATCAATTGGACCCCCCTGTGGGGCCATAGATCAATGATCAATCAGACCACCATCAAGGGTTTGCAAAACCGTTCGGCCAGATTGTGGGACCTAGATTTATGATCAAATAGCCCGAGGTGTGTCATTCCCTCTTGATTTGGAAGTTATTGCAGCCGGAGGCAGAACATGGACTGAAGATTGAAGAAATAATGATTGTGGAAACTCCCAGGTCCCAACAATCCACTAGCACTAGTGAGTAGTGAGCACAACCATGAACCAACCTATTCTACTGAATCGAACCAAAAGTAAAACACCAATGTTCAATATGATCTCTTTTAATTCAAAAATCATAATGGGCCGTTACAAGCAAGCTTACCTTTATATAGACTTTTGATAACTGAAGAAAACCATATAATAAAAAATGACCAAAATGCCCTTGAATCTTATAACAACCATACAATCCTAATGTAAGTGGGCCATAACTCACATAAACGACAATGGAATTGCATGATCCAGTGTATTAAATAATTTATTGATGCAGGTGTCAAACAACCATTTACTCTAAAAGCTTAAGTTGTCAGAGTGTGGTGTATCAATGTATATCAAGGGACTTTTTCACTCCAACACTCCCCTGCATATGCGGGGTGGGAACTCCGCACGGGAACATACTGACGAGGGTGGAGGGACACTCACACCATAAATAGGCCGGGCTTGATTTCCGGTCCCTAGGCCGGACCTGATTTTTCCCGACCCCCCATGGGAGAATAATATATTAGCGAGGTATATTTGCTGCTCTCGATATTCGAACATAGGACCTTCCGCTCTGATACTATGTCAAACAACCATTTACTCTAAAAGCTTAAGCTGTCAAAGTGTGGTGTATCAATGTATATCAAGGGACTTTATCACTCCAACAACAGGATGTTTTTCTAACCTAGGATGATAGATGAAATCAGATTTTCAGTTTAAAATATGAGCAATAAAAGTACGAAATTTTAGCAACCTCATCATAAACCAAATAATTGATCAAATAAGCAATTCATGTAATCCTAGGCTACCACATGCTCGTAGGAAGGAAATAGTAAGATGTTAATTTGAATAGGCCCAATGGAATTAAGAAATTCCATCCAAAACATGAGGGTAGAACTATTTTAAAGGGAATTGCCCAAGTCCTAAAGGGATTCTAAGGGATTCTAGTTTAGAGAAATTAGGGTTAATTGAGAAAATATGAAATTAGGGTTTATTTGAAAGGGGAATCTAGGGTTTCAGGTTATGGTTGGTTGAAGAAAGAAGGATAAGGAATGATGTAAGAAAAGGGCTGAAATGAGGTCCACAAAACAGTCCGTACAGTTGTACAAACGTATGCATTCACATGTACGGCTAGAATTTTTGTTCGGGTATAGGTTGGGATGGTTTGGGCTTAAGAAGAAAAGTAAGAAAGATAATGGAGAAGAAGATTTGAGAGGAAAAGAGATAAGAGATGAGAGAAAATACCTCTGGAGCTTGAGAAGAGAGAATAGATGGATGAACAAGGCTTCACACCGATGTAGTTTTCATTCGAATTCACACCGAATGGGGTTTCACACCACATTCTCCATAAACACAAGAGAAAGGGAAGAGAACTTTAAGCTTTTTCATTAACATCACATAAAAAAAAGGCTAGGGTTGGACATCCAAGCCTTTATAATCTAAAAGTTGGTCTTTTACAAAAAGACCATTAATGAAAAACCTGTTTACTTTTAACCCTCTACCTTGTAAATTACAAATAACCTCATTTAAAAATATAAAACCAATAAAACATGTAAATAAAATCTCAAAAAAAGTAAACTAAGTGCTCAAAACAAAAATCATTATAATCTTAAGAAACTAAGACAATTTGATTAACTTTGAAGACGTTCATGATCACGACGGGCCACTATTAAGTCAAATCCAACGGTCCAATTGTGAACTCCTCACAATCTAACGGTCTAAAAACATCCTCCACGCAACCCACATGCTATGTGGGCTCTTTGGCCCCTCGGGACTTGAACGGGTAGTCGCCTAGGCATAGGGACATTGGGGCTCATACCCTCCTCGGATATGTGCGTAATGGCGTCCATAATGTGATGCTCCCATCAACTCTCCCTAGTTGAGAAGAATTCACCTATGGTGAAATAAAGCTCCGGTACCCGCTCAAGTATGTTGGGATCGACGCCTTGAAACTCCGTCTTTTTTATCCAAGTACTGTTTGAAATCATCCTATTCTTCCACTTCACGAAGAACTTTTGAAACCCTCCTTGGCGTGTAGAAACTACTTGCTCATCCAAGATACTCTCAATCTCTTCTCGTCTAGCATGGATGGATGGCAAGGGAGGCAAAGGCTGGGAATATAGGTCAGGTAAAGGCCATGAATCATGGGACAGGTTTAGATCACTGTGATGGTAAGGTGAAATGCTGGTAGCTGCAGTCGGGGACCCTGTATAAGACACAAGATCTTCCACATTAAATGTAGAACTAATCCCCATGGAAGGTGGAAGATCTATAATGTACGCATTAGAGCCAATTCGTTTCAGTATCTTATAAGGTCCTGCAATATGTGCCTATAGTTTCTTAATGGTTCCATGAGGAAACCACTCTGGCCTAATGCAGACCATCACATAGTTGCCTACCTGATACTTTTTGAATCTACGATGAGAGTTAGCGTGAATTTTATAACGATGAGAGTTAGCATGATTTCATTATATAATGCATGAATGTGCTGTGCAAAGGACTCTGCGAACTCTAATGGCGTATGTGATAATGACATGGGAATGAGGTTGATAGGTTTTCTAGGCTTATAACCATGTACAACTTCAAATGGACTCATGCCTATAGACCTATTAACTGAACTATTATATGCTAACTTTGCAACAGGTAATATTGCATCCCATGTCCTAGTGCGATCACCCACGAGACATCTCAACAGTTACCGAGACTCCTATTAACCACCTTTATCTAGCCGTCAGTTAGAGGGTGGTAAGCCGACGGAATTTGAAGCCTTGTGCCCATCATGTGTCAAAGTGTCTTCCAAAAGTAATTCATGAACCTAACGTCCCAGTCAGACACAATGGTTTTGGGCAAACCATGCAAACGGACTACCTCCCCAAAGAATAGCTTCGTGATATCAGAGGCATTTGAAGTCTTAAAACATGGAAGGAAGTTGGCCATTTTAGAAAAACGATACACTATGACAAAGATGGAATCATGCTTCTTGATAGTCTTGGGAAGCCCAAGCACGAAGTCTATGCTAATGTCCTGCCATGTCGCGTGTGGCACTGGCAAAGGCATATACAATCCTGTATTTTGCCTCTTTTGCTTTGCCATTTAATAAGTACGACACTGCTCTATAATTTTGGCTACGTCCTGCTTGAGACTAGGCTAATAGAATCTATATTCCACAAGAGCAATAGTCTTATTATGACCAAAGTGACTTGCAACTCTTCTGGCATGAAGCTCCCGAACAAGAAAATCCCGGAGAGGGGTACAGGGAATACAAAGTTTGTCACCTTTAAATATGAAATTATTGGCTAGGACAAAACCACTGTAATTCCTTGACTGGTTATCCAAGAGCGACGCATACACCTTCCCAAAATCTGAGCAAGTAGGGTATTTATCTCTAAGTTGCTCAAACCTAGTAACTTATGAACAGTAAAAGTGTCACTCTAGGACTAAGGGCGTCGACAAGTTTGTTCTTGACCCTGGCCGTATGTTTCAATACGAACGAATACTCTTGGAGAAACTTAACCCACTTAGCATGCCTTGGGTTTAGCTTCTTCTAGGAGCTAAGATAACGTAAGGGGCTTCATGATAAAAAAAAACAAGACAAATTCCTACGGTAGCAGATAAAATGAGTGAATGTCGCCAATGTCTCAAAGACTGGACTACTGCATAGAACTCCTTGTCATAGGTAGAGTACCGTTGCTTTGTATCATTCAACTTTTCACTAAAGTAAGCAATGGGGTGCCCTTCTTGACTAAGCACTCCACCTATATCCACACCTGAAGCATCACATGCAACTTTAAAGACTTTATGACGAGAGCCTCACTCATTTTTTCCTTTATCTCTTTAAATGCTCTAGAGGTTGCTTTAGTCCATGCAAACTCTCATTTCTTCATGCGATCAGTGATGGGAGCCGTGATGGAACTAAATCGTATGATGAATCGCCTATGAAAGGTAGTTAAGTCGTGAAAGTTTTGCACCTCGTGAATATTGTACGGTTTAGGCCACTTTACTATGGCCCTGACCTTCTTGGGGTCCGCTCTCATGCCCTCAAATGAAACTATAAATCCTAAGAAGATAACGCTATCTGACACGAATGAGCACCTCTTCAGGTTGGTATAAAGCTCTTCAGTTTTGAGGACCCTGCAAACTTGCCCCAAATGGTGGAGATGTTGTTCCTTGGAGGTACTATAGATAAGAATGTGGTCAAAGTACACAACTAGGAACTTACCCATAAAGGGTCTCAACACCTGGGTCACCACTCTCATAAATGTGCTCAAGGCATTGGTCAAGCCAAATGGTATGACTAGCCACACGTATAGCCTGTCATTCGTTTTGAAGGCTGTCTTCCACCCATCTCCTGGGCGTATACGTATTTGGTGATACCCACTCTTAATGTCTACCTTCGAAAATATTGTGGCACTGGCCATCGTGTCTAGTATATCATCAAGATGTAGTATAGGAAACCGGTATTTGACAATGATTTTATTAATGGCCCGATTGTCCACACACATGCGCGTAGTGCCATCTTTCTTAGGCATTAGAAGGGAAGGCACAACACATAGACTCACTCTCTTGAATGAACCATTTTTTTAAGAAGCTCATCAACTTGCTTCTTTAATTCAACATGCTCTGTGGGGTTCATTTGGTACGAGGAAGCTTGGGTGAGTTGACCCATGGACTAGATCAATGCCATGTTGGATGTCCCTCATGGATGGAAGCTTATCTGGTAGATCATCGGGAAAAAGATAAAAAAACTCATCTACCATCGGAATCGCCTCATATGGCAACTCTAATCTATCCTCGGGTGTAACTTCTTTGGCCACAAGGGTATGCACCGTCGAATCCGACTCAATTCCTTTTCAAACTCCTATGCATTAATAATGTGGAGAGACTTGGGCTGTGATTTCCTCAATTCTTTGGGATCACCCTTTCTAACGTCCTCCTTCTCTGGAGTACTTTTGGGTGGGAGAGGATTTAATTTTATCCTTTTGCCTTCGTACATAAAAGAACACGTATTTGAGCGACCGAATAGTGTCACATCTCTATCATACAACCAGTGTTCGAAATATCGGTATCGCACAATGTATCGCACGCTTGGGATACAGATACGTATCGGTTATCGCATGGGATATATCGTTTGTATTGCATAATTTATCGCACTTTTTGAGAAACATGGGGAAACATTTGGAAAATGGTTGAATTTTTCAATGAAACTTCAGGGATTATTAAAAAAGACCTTAATACACACTTTTAAATCATAAAATCTTAAAAAAGAAGTGCACATAATAGGTTTCCTTTGTATAGGGTCTAAGCTATGCGTTTCCTATTGAACTCAGACAACTATATTCAGTATCCACCCCATCCATCTATTTTTCCATATCATTTTAGGACATTATCCAAAAATTGAAGCAGATCCAATAATTAGGTAGATCATACCATAGGTAACAATGGTGATTGACCATTAGCGGGCCACAAAAGTTTTGGATCAAGCTGATAATTGTTTTTTCTCTTCATTCAAACTTATGTGAAGTTATCAGCGGATTGGATGCCTAATAAAATATAGGAAAAATTAAGGTGCACCTTAAGAAGTTTTTAATGGTACCATGTTCAACTAATACTGTTTCCTTGAGTATAGTCCACATGATAATTGGATCTTCTTAATTTTTAGGATCATGTTGTAAAATGATCTGAAAAAATAGATGGATGGAGTGGACACAGAATACACACGTCAAGTTGGGCACCACGGTACGGTTGTATGGTTTTGGGTGAGGCGAGGTCTCACCTAATCCACTCCTATAGTACTGAGTAAACTTATTGGGTCCACCGTAAATGTACATGGTTTATCCATGCAGTCCATCTGTTTTTCCGACTCATTTTAGGGGTTGAGCACAAATTTGAAACATATCCAAAGGTCAAGTGGACCACACCGTAGGAAACAATAGGAATAATGATTTGCACTGTTGAAACCTCCCTTAGGGCCTACAGTGATGTTTATTTTTCATCCAACCTCTTCATAAGATTACAAAGATATGGATAAAGGAAAAGAACAAATATCAGCTTGATCCAAAACTTCTTTGGCTCCCAAGGATTTTTTTTTTTAATGGTAGATGTTTAATTCGCACCATTTTCTGTGGTGTGGTCCACTTGAGCTTTGGATATGCTTCATTTTTGGGGCTAAAAATCATAAAATTATATGGTAAAATGGATGGATGGAGTGGATAAAATATATGAATTATGGTGGGCCCCACAGAGTTTATGTAGTACACTACTCACTACGCCCGCTTCCTACCACACTACGAAGATGGCAGTGACGCTCTTGCAACTCGAGTGGTACCAACGGTTCAAAGTTACATGGCCCCACAATAATGTATTTATTATATCTACACCGTTCTTAAATTTGGAGAGATCATTTTAGATCATGAGCCCAAAAATGAGCCATATTCAAAGCTCAACTGGACCACACCACAAATAGCGGTGGGGCTGATTCTCACCGTTAAAATATTCGTAGGGCCCAAAACCTAGATGAAGAGGTTTTCCATCCAATCTGTTCATTTTAGATCATTATAATGTTTATTTTCCATCCAATCTGTTCATTAAGTCACACAGACCTAAATGAAGAGGAAAAACAAATATCATATTGATCCAGAACTCCTGTGACCCCAAAAGGGTTTCAATGGTAAACGTTTAATCTCCCACTCCTGTTTGCAGTGTGGTCCACTTGATCTTTGGATCTGTCTTATTTTTCGGCTCAAGCCTTACGACGAGCTTGCCAAATGGACGAACAGTTTGGATATAACACATACCTTATGATGGGACCCACAGAACTTGGTGACGTCAACACACCAGTCAACTCGGTGGTGTGCGGTACACCTGCCACCTCGATTTCCATAAAAAAGGGATCGGACGCCTTTTTTTTTCGAAGCAGAGAGGGTTCCGGCCTTCCGGAACCCTAAAATCTCTCCAAAATCTCACAGATCTTTGGATTTTGGCAAGGATTTCTTCGGATTTTAGCAAGGATTTCACCGGATTTCGCCCAAATACTTGGATTTCTCCAGATTTCAATGGATTTCTCTTCCAAATTGGAGATTTTGTTTGCACTAACCTACGGACGACGCTTTGATTCGAATGGCCCACCAAAGGGAAGCTTCCGATCATAAAAATCTCTTGTACAGGCATCGAAATCCACCTGTTGAAAGTTTCTCTATATATTTTTAAAATTTTTCCAATTTTTTTTTGGATAATGACACTGTCCCGGATGATATTTGGTGTTTTTTTTTTTTTTTTTTTACTTGGTATCTTTCGACGATATATCGCGCGATATCGACAATAATATCGTGCGATATTTGAAGTTTTGGATTTTTGGTATCTTCCGGGTGTTATCGGAGGAGTTTCGTCTCGCAGTGGTGTGATAACGATAATATCGGCCGATATATCGGCCGATAGTATCGATATTTCGAACACTGCATACAACCAAGGCTTACCCAAAATGATGTGGCCTACATCCATAGGCATAACATCACACGATAGTGTATCTCTATAAGATGTGAATTGAATAAGAATGACACACTGTTGTGAAACTGGAATAGAAGACGCATCAACCCATGACACTCTATAGGGCCGAGGGTAAGGGATGGGTGTCAAACTCGACTGACTAATGGTGCTAGCTGAGACCACATTAGTGCAATTGCAACTACCACTGTCAACTATCACCTTGCAATTCTTTTCTCCACACTTGGTGTCAGTATAAAAGATAGTGTTTCAACACCAATCATCACTAACCTTAGCTTGAGCAAAGGCGCACTTGACTATCGCAAGTGGCACGGTCTCAACTCCTTCGTCATTAGCACCTCCTTCGGGCTCATACACTTCTTCTTCATATTTGCCCTAGTCATCCACATACTCGCAAGAGTCATCAATGAAAAGTGCCTTGGTTCTCTCTTTTGTGGGCATTGGTATGCGTAATGACCAAACCCTTGGCAGTTGTAACACCGCATGTGCTCACCTCCTCTTTTACTGGTATTCGTCGCACCTTGACCCTTAGTATCCCTAGGGTTAGGTTGCGCACCAGCTGAGGGCTGGGACTGACTCCCAAAGTTAGGCTTGGTCCCCTGGGGATTAGCATTAACATTTGACTCGGGGGAGTTAAATCACCTTGTGAAATGCGGTTTCACGTATTGCTCTAACTCTTGCACCAGCCGATAGGTGTGCTTAAGGGTATAAACGACATGAGGAATAAGCTCCCGCTGAAGCTCAGATCTGAGGCCCATCCTAAATCTGGAAAGGGTGACTAATGGGTCCTCCTGGATGTTGCATCGCATCATATACTCGTTAAACTTGGCGATGTAATCAGCCACAGACATGGAACCTTGGTGAAGGGATTGCCACTGATCCAAGAGCTTGTTGTGGTAAGAGAGGGGAAGATACTTCTCCTTCAGAACCTCTTTCATCTTAACCCAAAGGGTGATAGGTTCTTCCCTTGTCCTCGCCATCTTGCTCTCGACGGTTGTCCAAAACAGTTTCACCTGGTTCACCAATTTCATCTTGGAGAATCTCACTCGAACGGGATAAGATATTTCATACCACTCGAAGTGGTGATCCATGTCTGTTAACCGATTAAGGAACGCCTTGGGATCCAAGCGACCGTCAAAACTTGGCACATCTACCTTCATGTTCTTCATGACCCGCTCATCTGGATCGTAGCGGTCGTGGAACTCTCTCTGGGATGCTTGATAATGCACCCCACCACAACTACCACCTCAAGCTTGGATTCCTCCGCATCCTCCAACATGACCTCCTACATCGTTATGCGCAGCGCCTCCCACTTGGGATTGGCCATCCTCTTCGGTGTTGGGGTTAGCTCCTAGGGAGGTCTTTAACTGATCAATGCAGTTATTCTAGGCTACCAATTGGTTATTGTTGGCTCAACCTCGCGCCTCTATGGCTGCCAGACAGGCGTTCATAGCTTGCATGAGATCAGTGAGTTGTTCTAGACTCATTGTGAAGCGAAGACCAAAACCACTTCCCAGATTGCGTGGGCATGCACAGGGAAACCTAATGTGAAGACCCTACACGGCCTTATATGACCTTAGACAACTTTAGATGGACCTATGTGACTCTATATGATCAAGCAGACAACTAATCCTAAAAATCGAGCAATGTAACTAATGAAATATCCTAGCGCAAAAATTCAACAATGTAGCAAGAAGAATTAATGAGTGTTAGGAGAATTAAACAATGGTATAAAGGAAATAATAGTGCTAGTTTTTCAGCAACTGGTCAAAAGAACACTAGCACTAAAATTCAACAATATACCATGAGATATAACTAACACTTGGAAATTCCAGCAATATGGCATGTGAATTAACTAGTACCACAAATTTCAGCAGTACACATTGTTATCAAATGCGATCGCATATGCGCATACTTTTGATCAAATCGCACAATCGCATACTTTTGATCAAATCACACAATCGCATATGAATGGAATGACCATCTGATTGATCCCATGGTCCCCACAGTGTAAGCTGCCTATTGATCCATCAAATTTACATCATGCCATGGATCTGGTCCAGATCATCAATTAAAACAATCCAAACTGTCTAATTGGTCAAGTCTTTGATTATCCAGCTTGTGTGGCCTTTGAGTGCATTAGAAGAACTCACCCTTGAGTTCAGATCTCTACAATTGTCTATTGGCATGACACTCCTTTAAATAGCTTACCGTTGGCTTCAAGTTGA
Source organism: Magnolia officinalis (assembly GCA_021015155.1). NCBI lineage: Eukaryota > Viridiplantae > Streptophyta > Magnoliopsida > Magnoliales > Magnoliaceae > Magnolia > Magnolia officinalis. Next base: position 56,092,288 of record JAJHSJ010000011.1, read on the forward strand.
TGACCCAACCATTGGTTTGGCCTCTTGTCAATGGACTCCGGATTAGCGTGCATCATTGGTTCTTCTGCCCGCAAGATCTTTGTCATGTTACTTGTGTTATTTGGCTTGATTTTTGTTGTGTTCTTCATATTTGTGTTTTCGTCCTCAAACTTCCTTCCCCACTCGTTGTTGTGATTGGTGTGTCCAAACCTATTGTGATCTGTAGCTTGTCAAGACCTACTGATCAACTGAAATATTTCCTCCCTCATCACCACCATCATCATCTAAGCCTTATCCCAACTACTTGGGGTTGGCTAAATGAATCCTTTTCTGCCATTCCACGCTATTAAGGGCCATAACTTCAGTAAGACCATTGGTCATCAATTCGTTTCTTACAACATCCACCCATGTCCTTTTGGGCCTTCCCCTTGCTCTTTTAGAGCCTTCGACTTGTACTGATGCAGGACAATTAACCACTTGCTCTAAAAGCTCGAACTGTTAGAGTATGGCGAATTAATCCATTTATCTTATAGCCCAGGCCCCACATCTCATGGGTTAGGACCTCAGCCGAACCCCCTTCGTGGGCCCCAAATCACATGGGCCGCCCACCCCGAGTGTGTCCCCGCATCTCACGGGCTACTCCACTCGAGCCCGGTGTGAAATGCGCATTAATCACCCCTGGTAAGGAGTCTCGAACACGAGACCTCCCCCGTGGGCCCCAAATCGCATGGGTCACCCACCCCAAGTGTGCCCCTGCATCCAACAGGCGACCCCACTCAAGCCCAGTGTGAAAATGCTCCTGCATTATGTACCCACTCTTAAGTGGCACAGTTCTTTGTCTCCGTTGCACAAGACCAAACTATCTAAGTTTACTTTCCCTTGTCTCATTACCCACTGATGCCACTCTTAATTTCTCTGAAATGCATTCATTTCTAATTCTATCCTTGTCTTGCCACTCATCCATCTCAACATCCTCATTTCGGCTAAACTCATCCCATGAACATTTGTTCCTTAACTGCCCAACATTCTGTCCCATAAGACATGGCTGGCTTTATAGCCATCCTATAACATTTCTTTTTCAGTTTAAGTGGTACACATTTCCTCCCACTGCCTTCATATTGAGGGGCTGGGTTCCACATTGTGGTTCTGTTAGTTAACTGCAATTTGAGGCTACTTTCTCACTAGAGGACAGCTTGAAATGCTGTTGACTTTGCCGTTTCCTCTTGATGAAGGTAGTCCAAAACTGTTACATAACGGCCATCAAGTAACTGTAACGGTTAAGTATTACGGGGTTGTAATGGCCGTTATGGAAAAAAATAACCCGTAACGGTCCATTATGGGGGGCCGGAATAGGTTTGTCAAAGAAAGGAAAAAAAAAAACAACGTAACGGCCTTTACAACCCATATCTCAATGGTAATGGCAGTGGCCATTACGGCCACCATTGCCATTATGGAATACCTTGCTTTTGATTGGACTGAATGCTTGCAAGTCAATTCACTTGTCCATCCAAACGCAGCTTGGGTTTATCCAAAACTACTCCTATTTAAGTGAAAAATGTAAAAATAAGGCTCTGCTTTTCAATGTTCCCTGTTGTCTTTCACTAGAAACGGGATGTTTCAATCCAATGTTTGAAGTATCAGTGTAATATTGTATCTCAGCAGTTTCCCTTGCCCTTTTTTTTTTTCTTTTTGTATCTTTCCCCCTTTTTCTTGAATGCAGTTATCCTTTAAAAAATAAATAAATATTGTATCTTACCCTAGGGATATGCGAATATTATGAAAACATTGGGAAAGGTTGCATGTATCATGCAATGTTGTCAAAATCGTTATCATATCGCAAATCATAATAGGAGTTGAGTCATATCGAATCGTAGATTGTAAGATTTTTTTTTTTTTTAATATGATTTTCGTAAAAATATAAAAATATAAATAAATCAGGAAAAATAAAAAACTTAGCAATCATCCTTTTGCCATCAATATGCACCAAGTAATACCATATCATGACAGTGTTAAATGATTCTTATCTTTCCTTTTTTTTTTTTTTTTTTTGTCTTTCAAGAAAATTTCCTTAAAAAGCATAGAAGGATTCTTTAAATAATTTATGTTCTTATGATCTTTCTTGAATGTCGAATCACATTGGAAAAGCATTTGATTATGTAGACTGACAAAAAAGATATTTGATTTCTATCCATCATTCCACAATAAATAAATCAACATTATCATAACCATTCATAAACTCATTTTAGATAAGTCATGCATCAATTTGGTGTTTTAACTAGTTAAGAATTAAAAAAATCATAAAAAATCTCCGATTTAATGTTGAAGAGCATATATACCATTTAATCTCTTATAAAGAACAAAATAAAATAATTTACTTTTTGTAGTGGATTTTTTTTTTGAAAGGTTTTATTTTTTTCTAAACGATTCTTAGGGCCTGTTTGAATTATGGTAATTCGTGGGAATTATATTTAAAAATGGTAATTATTATCTTTCACAAGTGTTTGGAGTTTCACTTTGAAAATCGGACCAATTTTAATGCCATGACATGTGATTCCAAGCCAAAACTCAGTGGGCCCGACCATGATGTATGAGATATATCCATGGCATTTTAAGATATGGGCCCAAAAATGAGGCAGATTCAAAGCTTAAGTGGACCACACCATAGAAAACAGTGGGAATTGAACGATAACCATTGAAAAGTTCTTCTTGTGGTATGGTACAATTGAGCTTTGGATTTGCCTCATTTTTAGGTTGATGCCCTAGAATGATCTGGCAAAAGGAATGGATGACGTGGATAAAACAAATACACCATGATGGGGCCCAAAGAGTCCGTCTCGTTTTTCGAGTTAGGACCTTCCTGAAAGGTGTTGCTATCACATCATTCAGCCTTCCTTCTATAAAAAATCTTTATGGAAAATAATTAATGCTAAAAAAGGTTAAATACATAATAATTCATATGAATTACGGCATTTCAAACAGGCCCTTAAAGCTCCAACCAATTTAAAAACATAAAATGAAAGTAAAGTGAATAAAAGAAAACAAGTATAATTTGAATCATAAATTGGTATTTGAATCGTAAATCATAGGATTCAAATCATAAGATTACAGGATTCATATAAAAAGGGATTGAAATTGTTTTGCTTAAGATTCAACTTAAATTGTATATCATAAATCGTAAATTGTAGGATTTTGACAACGCTAGTATCACGTACTATTACAGTATGATAGAAACACTAAAGAAACTTCAGGAAAATCATGGAAATTTTCGGTGAAACTAAAGGTGATGTTAGAAGATAATACATGATTGTACATTGAAATTGCATTCTGTGTGCGCGTGCATGTGTGAAAAAAAGTCTATGGGTAATTGTTGTATGTTGTTTGGGGGACAACTATGCATTGTTGGTGATAAGTGATGTCATTATGTCCATATCATTCAAATGTCATACAATACAAGCAATAAAACACAAACAATGCAACCAAGTATTGTAATGAGTAATGAGTAGCAGTGTTATAAGGGTAGACTACAAGCTATTAGTAGTAGGATCTTATGGAGCAAACGGTCCACAAGTGGAAGGGGAGAATGTGGTATATTAGATGGTCGATTTGGAAAAACAATAGAAAACAATTAAGTTAAGACGGAGACTAAATAGAGACCTTAGTATTAAGAGTACTCTTTGTAGGTAGGTGAAAGAACAAAATCTTCTAAGAGGGAGTTGAAATATCAAGTGATTAAAAGTCACTTCCATGATTGAAATATAAAAAGAGAATGAGATGTGAAGTAGAGAAAACTAATAAAGAGAAAACAATTTCATTGATTTCTATAAGTGGAAGATATGAGAGAGAGAATCTCACCTTTGAATATCTTTTTATATGAATCCTTCGATTTTATGATTTGAATCACACAATTTATGATTCAAATCCCAATTTACGATTCAAATTATACTTGTTTTCTTCTATTTTAAGCTTCACTTGGCTGGGTTTTTTTATTTTTTATTTTTTATTTTTTTTATTGGTTGGGGCTTTTAGGGCCTGTTTGAAATACTATAATTCATATAATTATTATGTATGTAACCTTTTTGAGCATTAATTATTTGCCATAAAGATTTGTAATGGAGTGAAGGATAAATGATGTGTCAGCAACACCTTTTGGGTAGCTCTTGACTTGAAAAACGAGATGGACGCTCCACCATTATGTATTTGTTTTATCTACGCCGTCCGTTCATTTTGAGAGAAATGAGGCAGATCCAAAGCTCAAGTGGACCATACCACAGGAAGAACTTTTCAATGGTTATTATTCAATTTCCACTGTTTTTGTGGTGTGGTCCACTTGAGCTTTGAATGTGCCTCATTTTTGGGCTTATCCCTTAAAATAATCTGAACTAATGAGTGGACGGCATAGATATAACACATACATCATGGTGGGGCCCACTGAGTTTTGGCGTGGAATCACATGTAATGTCATTAAAATTGGTCCCATTGTCGAGGTGAAACTCCTCTCCCTCTTAAACACTTGTGAAAGATAATAATGACCTTTTTTAACCTCTAATTCCCATGAATTACTGTATTTCAAACAGGCCCAAACAATTATTTAGAAAAAACCTTTCAGCTAAAAGAAAAAGAAGGAATTATTTAGAAAAAGTAAATTATTTTATTTTGTTCTTTATAAGAGGTGAAATGATATATATGCTCTTCAATGTTAAATTGTAGAGGTTTCGTTTTTATCAGTGTTTCAAATAGCGCCCGTAGCGTAGCGTGGCCGTAGCGCTACGTAGCGTCCCAGATAGCGTAAATCCCCTGTAGCGCACGCTACAGGGGTCGTAGCGTACGCTACAGCTACGTAGCGCGTAGCGTCCGTAGCATAAGCTACAATGTATTTTTTTTACTATTTTAGTTTTTTATTATTTTTTCACGTTTTCTTTGTTTCTAATGTTGAGGAATGTGACACTTGTATTGTACTTAATACTTTTAACCTATGAGATTTTTATTTCTTTTCATAATTGTGACTTGTGGTTTCAATTAAACATTATTAATTAAAGTGGTTCTCTTAGAAAGTTGTTGATGTGATAATTATTTGATTTAGCTTATATGTGGATTGGCTTTTGATAAATGATAACTAATAAATTTTTTTAACATGCTTATAATTGATAAAATGAGATGGACGCTCCACTATTTTTTTAACATTCTTGTAGACATTTTTATATTTTTTCCCCTTTTTTTCACTATTTATTATATTTGTCCTATTTTTAAATTTAAAAATAGAAGTATTGTGTAGCTTACGCTACACACTACGTATTTACGCTACTCGCTATAGAGGGCTGAGCGCTACGCATCATGCTACCGCTATTTAAAACACTGGTTTTTATGGATGATATAATCATGTTGACTTATTTATTGTGGAATGATGGTTAGAAATCAAAATATCTTTTTTTGCCGGTCTACATAATCAAATGCTGCTTTTCCATTGTGATTCAATATTCACGAAAGGTAAATAAGAACATAAATTATCAAGGATCCTTGTAGGTTTTTTTAAGGAAAATTTCTTGAAAGATGAAAAAAGGGAAAGATAAGAATCCTACAACACTATCATGATATGGTATTACTTGTGCATATTGATGGCAACAGGATGATTATTGAGTTTTTAATTTTTTCTTGTTTATTTATATTTTTCATACTTTTAACAAAATCATAAAAAATCTTACGATTCACGATACGATTTGAGATTCAATACAATTCAACCTCTATTATGATTTGCGATGCGATAACGATTTTGACAACATTGGTTGGTATCGTCAATTCATGGAACAGTGATCCCATCCAATTCGCTCGACTCTGACACGCAAACAGACCCTACAATTGTTTCTGCTTTATGGGTCCAGCAGCGAATAATCTCATCCACTGATATCTATCCACTAGATTGATGGTTCTTAGGTACAATATCTTAAGGAATTCGATGAGGACATTGAGTAATGCTTGTTAAGACATCGTAGATGCGTTTCTTGAGAGCTTCAAATATATGACAATGCATTATGCACACGATTTCTTTCTTTTGAGCACTTCTGGGAAAAGATGGGAAGGTTCACTTGTAACTATTCGCCAGGGCGCCTTGCCTATCATCACTGTCCATTCATTACAATAGTCGTGTCCCAGCTATTCGTGGCCGGCATTGCTTTGTCAATTACATCCATCATTTATACCATGTATTTTTGTACTGTGATACAGGTGCCAAAAATCATAAGATGAATAATCTAGGTATATCCTCTCCTCACTATCATATCAATGCAAAATCAGTATGCTAATATTCACACGATGCGCACAAATCTGATATGAGTCAACTCGTGAGAGATGTATAATATTGGATGGTCTTAAATCCATGAATCAATTTGGGAACATTGTGACAGAGAACCAAAATAGTGTAAAAGACCTCTAAATTGCTGGTGACAGAAAGCTTAGTGAATTACCCTGGCCCAGAATCACCCATTTCTGATGAGACCTTGCCATTCCAAATGAACTGTTAGTGCATCAAGTGGAAGTTCTACATATTGAAAACCGATGCTTGTATTTATATACTTACATTATTATTATTTTTATCCCATCATAAAAAAAAATCGGTGACAAGGCTATGATGATGATGATGATTTTTTTTTTTTTTCCTGATCCTACCAGAGCGTCTTTTTAATATTGAGAGTTTCATGACGCTTTCTGATGTTGCATAGATGTTAACAAATTAACTGATCATTTTCAGGGAACAGAAGACGATATAGTTGATTTGTCCCATGGAAAACGCCTGTGGGAACTAGCCAAGGAAAAATACGACCCGCTATGGGTCAAGGGCGGTGGTCATTGCAACTTGGAAACATACCCCGAGTACATCAAGCACTTGCGTAAGTTCATTCATGCAATGGAGAAACTCTCAGTCGTCAAACAGACAAAGCAAAGCCAGCCACCAAACCCGACCATCACTGAAGAAAAACATAACAAGTGTTTAAGATTCGGCAAGAGATAACTGCTTCTTTATTCTTAAATTTATGTCGAGGGTCGTCTTGGTGAAGGTTAGCTTGCAAACTGCTTTATGGAGCAACTGGGAAGGCCAAGCTTCTTTGGCCATGTATGTTCAAGTGGACTGATAGGAATCATATAGACGTTTGCTTCAGATGGGTTGAAGTGCCATTTTTCAAGGCTCAAGAGACGGCTCAAACCCAACATGTGAACCCATGTAAGTGTCATGTCACGAATCTGTTGTTTTCGGGTCCGAATGTAGTAAATCTGAATGTGATGTATACTCTGCCAGTATCAAGGCTTGTGTAGAAACTATTCGATTCAAAAGCAAATATATGGATGTTCTTTTTTCCAAAATTCTCGACTCCTTTCATCGCTGCCTTTAAATCTTACTATGAGGTATTTATGATGCTTGATCAAAAGTAATAATCTCTTTTTGTTTGAACCAGCAATGGTATAGGTGGGCCCATCCTTTGGATAACCTAAACCAACCATATGGTGGTCCATGCTCTGATGTCTCCCCTATCTTATGATTCTAGGCATCCGGTGAAATTGACGATTGCACCCTATGTCTACAAATTAGCACAATCATATGGTTAGGATCATTTGCTGGGGGATACTTTTGGGTTATCTTGCATCCACCATAGAACCCACCATATGAATGATTTAGATCAATTGAAGGTGAGCCCCACAGACAGTTTTTTGGCTGCAAAAATGATTAGTTGGGAATTGTATGTTTGGCTAGACAGCTTTCATGTGCGCGCTTTGTTCCTAAGATATCATAGCTTGTTGGGAGCTGCGCGGGTCCTTTTTTAGTTCCATGGATGTGAGAACTTATTCATTTATGGCCATTGATGGAAGGTGGATTCAATCCATTGCTGAACTTCTTTTATCTCTCTGGTACATTTCTTTTCATTGGAGTCTGTAACTATTGCTATGAAAGACCGGTAAGAATTCCATCTTACGTTACAATGGAGCAAATTCCACTCTTGGACACTGGCGGGCTGCCTACAATCATGGTAGAGAGGATCCACCTTGGATTGCACATGATCATGTTTTACATATGATTTTGTATTCTTATCAAAGTTCAGAAGCCATTGATGACATCCTGAATCTTAATCCATCTTCGTATGGCTGTGTTTGGATGTAAAATCTAACGATTTGCATAAATTCAGTTCATTAAACAGGAGATGATGGAGTCGTCTGACATTCAGGAAGTAGCCTACTAATTGCAGTTGCTTTCATTAGCGTAATTGCAATTTGGAGACTAGAGGTGGACATGAATCCGGTGAAGGTAAATCAGTGCAATGCAATTCAGTACTGCATCTGAATGCTATGCAAGTCTTTTCACAGATAATCATCTTGAGTAGAGGAGAAGACCAAAATTACTGAGCCATCCTTAAAAAACTCAGCCTGTTAGAGATGTAACATATTGTATATGGACTTCATTGCTTCTGCAGCATAATATATCCTCTCATTATGTTGTACATTAGATCTTCATCTGGCCCTTGGTTGGCTGGGCCTGGTATATCTCAATGGGCTGTCTAGAGCATTGACATCCCTAAAAATCATGAAGAGTATAGCTCATTTGTCTGACATCTTCAGTAGGTACAATGAGCTGGGTTCTGCATGGCGTTGGAGGGGTCAATGAGCTGGGTTCGGCATGGCGCGAGTTCGAGGGGCTAAGCAGAGCAGGCCAAAACCTGGGCTTGAAAAAAATTAATTGGGCCTTGGCGTGATCTGGAACGACCCAAAATTGATCTACTCCTTATTTCAAATTTCAAAGTTCCCAGTCTCTTCGTTGATCAAGTGGGCAGCAGAAAGCAATGGTCTGGATCAAGTTGCATGTGTTGCCTGGATGAGGATTGGAACGATATATTTTTGGGATAGAACATGTGATGGAAACCGTTGATCATTTAGGTGGGGCCCACTATCTGTATGAATTGATTGGGGTGGATCTGTTTAAGATGTATAATTTCCATGTGCATGTGAACAGAACTTTTGCACGACGAAAATACCCTTAATCACTGCAATGATCAAAATCGACAGTGTATAATGGGATCCGGGAAGTGCAAATTGGTCATTTGGAAAATGTCTCAAATTGGGAAGAGGATCCATATTGTGTAGGTAGAAGTCACTTTAAGGTTTGACTAATTTCAACCCACAGGTAGTCATAGGGAGGGAGAAGTAAAAAGGTACATGTCTGGGAGCATTTTTGTCATTTGAATTATTCCTTGTGAGTTGAGCCTCCTAGGCCTTCTACACTTTGAATGTAAGCTGTGCACCAATGGAGTATTAGGGAGCTTTTGTTCAACAAAGTTTTGTGGGGCCCTTTGTGATGATTGTGTAGTACTCACTCTGCATATTTATTGCATTGGATACCTTTAGGACATCAGCCCAAAAAACAAAGCAGTTTTAAAACTAGACTAGGCCTTGAAACTAATAAAAGTGAAGATGGGCCCACCCTTGTAGCTAGGGCTGTACACAAGCAAAGTTAGCTCGGTAACTCGCTCGACTCGACTCGAAAAAGCTCGACTTGACTCGGTTCGAAATTGAGTTCGAGTCGAGTTGAGCTGATTTTTTGAGCTCGAAAAAATTTCGAACCGAGTTCGAGCTTGCCTGAGCTCGAATCGACTCGGATCGAACCCAACTCGAATCGAACTCGGATTGATTTTGTTTGGTGACTCAGTTACTTTGATATCGTTGTTGCTCACCAAGTGTTTGATGAAATGACTCAACGAAGTGTGGCTGGTGGCAAGGAAGGTACGTATATGAAACAAATATATATATATATATTTTTTCCTTGATATTTATGTTGTTTACAAGGTGTTTGATGAAATACTTGTAAATTCATTGCTGCTGTTTTACATACAACAAGATTTTGAAAGTGCAGTTCATGTATTTGTGAAAATGCCGCACAGGCGAACTCGGTTTGAACTGGCTCGAGCTGAACTGGCCAGTAAGGCTTGAGGACCGAGCCGAGCCGAGCCGAGTCGAGCTGTGCCAAGCTCGACTCGGATCGACTCGTGTATACCTTTAATTGTAGCTGCAACCTTTCCCTCCATCTCTCCTCTCTCCCCCTTTTTCCCATCTTCTAGTGACTTATATTTTCAGTTTCAACCCATGTCTCAATGCTAGACAAAGTGCATTTCAACATTGAGATCATGGGTTTGAGTGCTAATGTGAGAGGTGTGTGCCAGTGTATTAAAAAAAGTAACTTAACATGTGCAAGAGTCAAGTGCCCAATATGTGCAGAAGTCCATCAAGTGCCTCATATGTGCCAATGTGCCACAATACATCTTAAAGCATCGTTAATGCGACATGTGCGACATGTAAAACAACCTATCATTGAGTGCCCCCAATGTGCCACTTACAATATGTACCACCATCATCTTCAATCACCTCACATCTGTAAATATACCATTGATGAACTATGATGGGGAATTTTCCAAAAATTCCTCTTCGAACATGATATTAATTAACAATTGGATTTTTTCTCAGAACTTGGACCACTCACTGTTATAGCCATCAAATGTATTGTTAAAATTGCTAGATCACTGTTATTTTAGGGAAGTGCACCTCAATAATTTAGATGATTTGGATATCTGTAGCGGAATGCCATATGCGAGAAGGATGGGCAACCACCATTTTCTAAATAGTCGTGAACGGCCGTAGTTAGTCTAGCCAGATGGACTCAATGAATGTATGTATGATACAATCGATGGCTAGGGAGACAATGGAAAGGCCAAGGGCTTGGGCCACTAAACTTAGCCTTAAAGCCTAGCCCAGGTTTGAAATATAGGCTCAATTCCTCAGCCAAGCAAGGCTAGGGCTAATGATGAATGGTCCAATCCAATCATCAAGTGGGTTATTGTTACAAAAGTAAAAAAGAAAAAAAAAGAAGAAGGACAATATGAAGATACTTACGACGTGATCTCATACGAGTTCGCAGTGGTTTAAAAGCACATCTGAATCTGGGGTCATGCTTTTATTTTAAAAACATTTATACGATGGGATTGATTCGGATGTAGGGAACACCACAATTTATTATTATTGTTTTTTATATTTTATATTTTAAAATTTTTACATTGGACTATTTTAAGGCCTTTTTAGTCTAACTAGCGCCGAGCCCTAGCCTAGACCATTGCTATCCCTAATCCACGGATAGAGAGTTTGGGTCATGTTCCTTGGTTTTCATTTAATTTTGCACTAGTGGGACGATCTAAATCAGTGATATGATGGACCTCATCTTGCATGTAACATCCAAAACAACATGAGTCCCATTTCTATCCGTGATCCATGAGCAGTGAGATTGTGTTTGGTTTTCAATTTGCATGTGGAACTCAATTATCATTGATCAAAATCATTGATATGATGGCCTCATATTGGATGGTCCATGCAACAAAACAAAAGCACCAAGAATATATGGTAGTAACCAGTGCGATGGAGCATATCTAGACTGATTATTAGGTGAGCCATGAATTAACTGATGGCTCAAAGGACGCTGGCCAATGATTCCTCTTTTTCCCACCTTGTTTAGAACTGTCTTAATTCCTGGGTCAAGTCATCTACGGGTCAGGGTCTACCTAATGAATACTTCGGGACTCGCACTCGTATGCTATGTTGGTAAATGTCGAGGAATGAATAAGCAGTGCTGCTATACATGCATTATGCACACGGGAGCATACTCTCAGCCATTGCATTTTTGGAGTTTGTATAAATATCCATCAGTGTCGTAAGGTTGCCTCTGCTGTGAAGATGAGCAAATGCAAGAATCAACTCAGTCCTCTCATCACTGGGCCATCCTAATACAAAAGAATGTCATCAATGCAACTACCAAAAAAACAGGGCTCTATTAATGTTACATGAAAAAGGTGGGTTCATCAGATCAATGGTTTGGAACATTGAATTATTGTATCCCACTTAGAAAGGTTGTATGCATCATATAAGATTTTCTCATGTGTCTTGATAAGATGTTCATGGACTACAAGTTATGTGAATAGGGAAACACTGGCATTTTACTATGATTTCTATCAAAAAATTGTGGTCCAGTTAATGAATTAATGTAGAGCCGGTCACGGACACTTTCACGTCCAGATGGATAAGAAAGCCCGATCAGAAGAAGAAGTCATCGAGACCGTCAGAACCTTAAAACAGGCATATCTTGCAAATTGGAGTGATTACTTACGTACTATATATGATTTTGGGGTAGGACGAGCTACCTTAGCCAAACAACCTGACATAGCCAGGTTCCCCATGCCGAATTTGCGAGATTCCATCAGATCTACAGTCAATTCCATGTTTAATTCGTTTTTACTATAAATAGTAAGGTTTTAGTTTTGATTATAACTCGTCATCTGTTGGGCAAAAATTAGGAGAATAACGTGATTAAACCACATAGGACCTTACTATAAATAGAAAATTTACTTTTGAAGTAAGTTGCGAATTCTAGGAGTTATAGTTATAGTTTGCTTCTGATTTCTCTCTCCCATGATTGGTATCCCTATAAAGGGTTGTGAACTCGTTTATTTCAATCATCAATCAAATTTATTAGAATTTATTTATATTTTCTTGCTTCTTTCCTTGTGGATTCGAGAAGTCTCTATGAGGAGTCCAGAGAAGCTCCGTGGATTCGGAGTAGTTATCCTTGAGGAAGACGGTCATCGACCTCATCACGTTCATCTCTGCGTCAATTGGTATCAGAGCGAGGACTCCGCTCGGGCCAATGACAAACAATGAAGGTATGAACTAAAATCCTGTGGACGATGATCCAGAAATTCGTTATCTTTTGGAAAGAATGGATGCTTTCCACTGGGAGAATCAGTTGACCATGCAAGGGCTACAGGCAACCCTCAACCGTATTGCGGATGCGCTAATTCTGCCTCAAGCCCTAGGTGATGCTCAACCGCTCGTGGTTGCTGTATAACACAACCCCGATTTTCATAGAGCACTACCAGTGGTAAATCGTAGGGCTATACCAGATAATGTGAGTTCTAGCGATGATGACTTCGATGACGGCTTTGCTCGATGACCAGTCCATGAAGGAGATTGTCTAAATCGTCTTGAAAGATACTATCGAGGTAAAACCGAACTTTTTAGTTTTAATGGATTATTATGTATAGAAGATTTCCTCGACTGGCTTGCCGAAGTAGGATATATCGATTACATGGATGTACCAAAGCATAAAAAGGTGAAGTTGGTAGCCTTCAAATTAAAATTCGGTGCTTCTGCATGGTGGGAGCAATTACAACTCTCACGTGCCTGATAGAACAAGGCACCCATCTCATCATGGTCGTGGATGAGGTGTCTTCTTCGATCATGATTCCTCCCTAGTAATTATGAGCAGGTATTGTTCCAGCGATACCAAAATTGCCGACGGGGGAATTGAACCGTCACGGATTACACTGAATAATTCCAGCGGTTGGTGACACGAAACAATCTGTTAGAAACAGAATTACAGAAGGTAACACAATTTATAGTGGGTTACGATCGGCGATTTAGGACCAAGTTCAGATGCACCTAGCTATGACCGTAGATGAAGTAGTTCAGTTGGCAGGTACGGCAGAAACACAGCTTGCAAGAGTTCCTATTCATCCTTACCCTTCAACTCAGCCCCCTATGACAGGTCTCACTTAGGATTCATAACTGACACAACAAAAAGAACTAGTAGCAGGACATCCTCAACCTTCTGCAACTAGTGGGAGCGGCCCATCTAGGCTTCAACGCCCCGCAACCCACTTGACCATTAACAAAAGGGGCGCTGAAGGTGAGGCTGCAGAAGAAGACCCTGACTTTTATGAAGATGAACAATCCACTGAGGAAGGAGCACATGGAGAAGAATGGACGAGCGAGGATTGTGGCGAATCTCTAGTTGTGAAGCGATTACTGCATACCTCACGGAAGGAATTACATCCACAACGACACAATATATTCTATACGCGGTGCACCGTCAACGACAAAGTCTGTGATGTAATCATAGATAATGGTAGTAGCGAGAACATCGTCTCAAGAGTGATGGTGGACAAGTTGCAGTTACTAACAGCAAAACATCCTTCCCCGTACTTAATTAGCTGGAAAAAAAGGTGAACAAGACCAAGGTAACTGAACAATGCATTGTCTCGTTTTCAATTGAAAAAAATTATAAGGATTAAATACTTTGTGACGTGGTCAACATGTAAGCATACCATATGTTACTCGGTCGACCACGACAATCAGACCGTGATGCGACCCACAGGGGACGAGACAATGTTCACATTTTCATCAAGGATAGTCGAAAAATAATCCTTGCCCCTATGGTACCAGAGAACCACTTTAAAGCCTCTAAAGTGAAGGGGAGTTCTTTCCTGACCATTTGAGATTTCATGGAGGAATTCAAGGAAACAGACGAGGTATACGCCGTAGTGGTAAAGGGCAAGGAATCGAAACCCTTAGACATTCTTCCACGTTTAAGGCATTTCCTGAACGAATTTAAAGAAGTCTGGCCCGAAGAGTTACTCTAGGGATTGCTCCCCATGAGGGACATCTAGCATCACATATGCCTTGTCCCCGGGGCTAGCTTGCCCAACTGCCCCCACTGTCAGGTGAGTCAGAAAGAATGTCAGATCTTGAAGGTAGGAGCGAAGGATCTGATCGATACTAGTCAAGTCAAGGAAAGCATGAGTACATGTATTGTGTTAGCTCAATAGCCTAATGCCAAGTACAAGAAAAGATCTAATAAACATCGACGTCAGAAGTTATCTCAGAATCATGAGCCAAGTTCCTTGAGTAACTCGAGGACGAGTTTTTTTCAAGTTGAGGGGTCTGATGTAAGACGTGTCACAGATACATTCCTAGCATGGTTGGACCAAAAGAAGGTGGACCATAAATTGATCATAACTTTTGATCCGGGTATCGTTACGGCGCACCAGACCGAGTATCAAGAACCAAAGCAATACGATAACTCGATGACGAGTTCTTTTGAAGTGGAGGGGACTGATGTAGAGCGAGTCGCGGACGCTTTCATGTCCAAGATGGATCAAAGAAGGCCCGATTAGAAGAAGAAGTCATCAAGACCGTCAGAACTTTAAAACAGGTATATCTCGCAAACTGGAGTGAGTTACTCGACGTACTATCTATGATTTTGGGGTAGGACGAGCTACTTTAGCCAACCAACCCGGCATAGCCGGGTTGCTCATGCCGAATTTGTGAGATTCCATTAGATCTATAGTCAAATTCCATGTTTAATTTCATTTTTACTATAAATAGTAAGTTTTAGTTTGATTATAACTCTTAATCCGTTAGGCTTTAGGAGTTGCACCCAACATGAAAGTGTTTAGAAAAATTAGGAGAATAACGTAATTAAACCACATAAGACACTTACTATAAATAGAAAATTTACTATTTATAGTAAGTTGCGAATTCTAGGAATTATAGTTATAGTTTGCTTCTGATTTCTCTCCCCATTGCTTGGTATCCCTATTTAAAGGGTAGTGAACTCGTTTATTTCAGTCATCAATCAAATTTCGAATTTATTAGAATTTATTTCTATTTTCTTGCTTTCTTTCCTCGTGGATTCAAAAAGTCTCTGTGAGGAGTCCGAAGAAGCTCCATGGATTTGGAGTAGTTATCCTTGAGGAAGACGATGATCGACCTCATCACGTTCATCCCTACGTCATGAATGGACAACAAAATTTTTATTGCCAGCATAGGGTTATCCCAATTGATGATATCACATGATATCAAGACCGTTGGACTTATGGGACCCGACTCAGATGGCGATGGCTCGGAACTCTTCAAATCTTGTGGGTGCTAGGCGCCACACTCTTTTTATCCTCTTATTGACAAATTGTACTATTAACCATTAATCCCATTTTTTACTTTTCAACTTCCATTTAAAAGGGACCATTCCTCACAACTGTCCACATTTCTGCAAAGAAGGGTCAAGGGGCCACGATCTTCCAATCTGGAATCCCAATCCATAATGGTAACCATCAGATGAACGGTTTGGATTGCATCCCAAAACTTAATTCTTTTTTGAAAGAGGTGGTGGAGGGAAGGAATACGTGGGAAGGAAAAAAGCAAGGGAAAAGAAGAGGACTCAAGGCTATGTTATGCGTTCCTTTCAAAATGAGAGAGCATTGGATTCTGCTCTGATTGGCCAAAGCAATTGAAAGAATAATTGTGAAATAAAGGATGTCTGAGAGAAGACCATCTCTCATTCTGCATTCGTGAGTTTTGAAAAAGTGATTGAAGTTTCTTGTGAGAAGAATAGAGAAAGGCTAAGATGGCTGCTGAGGCTCATGTTTCCTTTGTCTTTGGAAAACTCGGCAATTTCCTGGCTCAAGAGGCAGCTTCCCTCTATGGAGTGCGTGATCAGGTCGAGTGGGTCGAGAGAGAATTGAGGCGAATGCAGTGCTTCTTGAAAGATGCTGATGCAGAACCAAGCAGCGATGTGAGAGTGAAGAATTGGGTGACGGATGTGAGAGACATTGCTTATGATGCAGAAGACGTCATCAACTCCATCCTCAGAATAGAACAAGAAAGGAGAAGTGGGTGCGTTGGTTTCTTCAAAAGGAGCATGTTCATCAATGTTGAATTATCGGCTCGAGATGAGGTCAGCAATGGGATCGAACAGATAAAGAATAAAATCCGGGAGATCTCAGCGAGTACTCTGCCATTTGGCATTAAAGATCTTGAAGAAGGAAGCAGTTCCAGGGCTGAAAGTTTACAAAGGCAAAGGCGAACTTCTCCCTTATTTGAAGAGACAGAAATTGTCGGTTTTGAAGAAGATGTAAAGACATTGGTGGGACGGTTGATCAAGGGCACTCCACGACGTTGTGTGGTTTCTGTAGTCGGAATGGGCGGTATTGGCAAAACTACTCTTGCCATGAAGTTTATAACAATGATGCTGTTAAGAAACATTTTGATTGTTTTGCATGGGTTTCTGTATCTCAAGAATGTGTTCTCAATGATCTTTTGCAAAGCATAATAAAATGTTTTATGACTCTTAATAAAGAAGAGCTTGAGACAGCAGACGACGTTAAATTGAGGCAGAAGCTTTTCGATCATTTGAAAGAGAGGAGATATCTTGTGGTGTTGGACGATATGTGGAAGACTAAAGCATGGGATTATTTAGTGGATGCTTTTCCAAATACAAATAGGGGAAGTCGAGTCCTACTCACCACCCGCTACAGAGACGTAGCGTCATATGCAGATGCACGGAGCTCTCCCCACATGCTGCAGCTTTTAGGAGAAAAAGATGGATGGAAATTGCTTAGTAAGAAAGCATTCTTACAACAGGATATCCATTACCCACAAAATTTAGAGAAGATAGGAAAAGAGATTGTGGAAAAATGCTGTGGTCTGCCTCTTGCTATTGTTATCATAGGGGGGTTACTATCAAGAAAAGCGACAGATGCAAACGAGTGGGAGAAAGTACTCAGGAAAATTAGCTCACAATTCATTGATGATGAATTTCCAATCACAAGAATATTAGCTTTAAGCTATGAAGATCTACCCTATCATCTGAAACCATTCTTTCTCTACTTCGCTGTTTTTCCAGAAGACCATGAGATCCGTGTTAAGAAATTGATTCGGCTGTGGACCGCAGAAGGATTTGTCGAGCCAACAGGGGAGGAAGCTGCAGAAGTTTGCCTGGAGGAGCTGATCCATAGAAGTCTGATTCAAGTAGCAAAAAGAAGTTCCATTGGCGGAGTTAAAAGCTGCCGCATCCATGATCTGTTACGCGAACTCTCAATTTCAAAAGCCAAGGAAGATAATTTCCTCGACGTTCAAAATCAACATACTAATCCTCTCTCTCCACCAAAAGGACGCAGGTTTGCTATTCATCAGGCACCTAGCAAGTTCACTTTCTTAAATGGTTCCAACCTGCACCTTCGTTCTGTGTTGTGGATCACCATAAACAGTGGCTGGCTTAGAAAAGAGCAAGAAAAGTTTCTTTACAGACGATTCAATTTGCTTAGGGTTCTAGATCTATCTTATACAAAAATTCCAAAGCTTCCAAATGAAATAGGTACCCTAATCCACTTGAGATACCTTGGCGTCATGGTAGATCCACTAGTGACCTTCTATGAATTTTTCTTAAATGTGAAGAGATCCACCCCAACAAGCCTCCCATCATCCATGATCAATCTTCACAATTTAGAAACATTGTATGTAAGAGAAAGTTCTTGCTCAATCTACATACCCAGTTTTATTTGGAAGATGAAGCAATTAAGGCATGTGGATGTTCCCAAAGGAATAATAATAATTAGTGAAGGCCTCTGGTCTAAAATAGTGCGGCGTCCATCACTCGGACTCGATTGTTTAGCTAATCTCGAGACTCTGAAAGGTGTGAGGGCTGGTGATTGGATAGAGGATTGCTTGGGGAAGCAAACTAATCTTAAGAGATTAGAAATATGTGAGATCCTCTGGAGTGGGCATGGAAAGGGATTGTCCAACTCTCTTACCAAATTGGACCACCTCCAGTCTTTGAGTTTGCGATGGGAGGATGCTATTCCAGTGTTTTTGTCCTTTTCGCATCACCTGCATTTGAAGAAGATGTTTTTGAGGGGAAAGCTAAAGCAGCTACCTGAATCGTATGAATTCTCACCTAACCTCACCAAGCTTACCTTGGAAGGCTCCAAGTTAATGGAAGACCCGATGAAGACATTGGAGAAACTACCGAACCTTCGGATTCTCAGATTGCTTCTTGATTCTTACAAGGGAGGAAAAATGGTTTGCTCTGCACAAGGGTTTCCTCAACTCGAATACTTACATTTTGAAAAGTTAGATGAATTGGAAGAATGGAGAGTGGAGGAAGGAGCGATGCCAAGGCTTTTACATTTGCTGATTTTGGAATGCTCCCATTTAAAGATGCTTCCGGAAGGATTGCAATGTGTGACTACCCTCAAGAAATTGGAGGTGCGGAAAATGGATTATGAATTCAAAGCCAGAATGTGGGAAGACGGGGGCGAGGATTGGTATAAGATTCAACATATACCCTCCATCGAAATACAATAAGTTGCTGCTATGGGGGCTATATCAAAGGCAGGTGAGTTTAGTTGCTTGTTTCTTCCACCAACGGAAAACGCATGGAAGGGCAAATTAATTCAGCATCTCAACAAAGGTGGGTGAGTTTTTCTTCTTCTTTGGTTTATTTCCTTCTTTTTTTTTTTTTTTTTTTGACATAATCTTGTTCTTTAATTCCTTTCTAGTATCTATCTTGATATGAAGTATCCATCTTGATAGGAAGAAGAACTTCAAATACACACTAGGAAAAAATATTCAACTAGATTGAATGTCACACACGTAGAACATAATCAACTAGATCATTACCTTCCCTTCTTGCCTTTCATTCATACACCTTTTTCCTTTGATCTGAATCATCATGCGCAACTAGTTGAATGTTTGATCTCATTTCCCTCCTCTTGATTGACACTGTAAAAGTATAATCACACACATTCTAACTTTTGCTTATATTAATTGATCATTTTTTATTTTCAGTTTGCGCAAGTGGGGCCCAACCCGATTTGGGTTGGGTTGTCAAGGTACTTTGGTTGGGTTTGGGTTGGAAATTACCAACCCAATTTGAATTCGGGTTTGATGTAGAGCGGGTCGCGGATAGTTTCATGGCCAAGATGGATCAGAAAAGGCCCGGTCGATGACAGAAGTGATCTGGACCGTCGGACCTTAGATCGGACGTATCTTGCAATCCGGAATGAGTTACCTGACTTAAAATATATGATTTTGGGGTAGAACGAGCTACTTTAGGCAACCAACCCTGCTATGCCGGGTTGCAACGCTTGGAATTGCGAGAAAACCCTGGATCGACGGTCGTTTCCTTGTTTTAATTTAGTTTTTACTAGAAATAGTAAGTTTTAGTTTGATTATAACTCTTCATCCGCCGGGCTTTAGGAGTTGCGTCCAACGTGAAAAGAGCTTAGAATAATTAGGGGAACGGTTTGGTGAAGCTAAATAGGACACTTACTATTTTTGGCCAAAAACCTTGCGCACTAGTAGACATCACGACCGTCTATAAATAGTAAGTTTACTATTTATAGTAAGTCGCGAATTCTAGGAGTTTTAGTTGTAGTTTGATTTTGATTTCTTTCCCATTGCTTGGTTCCCTTATTTAAAGGGTTGTGAACTCGTTTTTAGTCATCAATTAATCAATTTCGAATTTCTTAGATTTCTATTTTCTTTCTTTCTTTTTTCCTCGTGGATTCAAGAAGTCTCTGTGAGGAGTCCAGAGAGCTCCGTGGATTCGAGTGGTTATCCTCATCACGTTCATCCCTGCGTCAATTGGTATCAAAGCAAGGATTCCCCTCGGGCCGATGACAAACAATAAAGGTATGAATTAAAATCCTGTGGACGGTAATATAGGGATTCGTTATCTTTCGGAAAGAATGGAAGCTTTCCACCGGGAGAGTCAGTTGACAAGGGCTGCAGGCAACGCTCGACCGTCTTGCGGATGAGCTACTTCCACCTCAAGCCCTAGGCGGTGCTCCACCACCTATGGTTGCTCCACCACCCATGGTTGCTGTACAAAGCAACCCCGATTTCTGTAGGGCACTACCAGTGGCAAACCGTAGGGATACACCAGATGATTCAAGTTCTAGCGACGAAGACCTTAATGAGGGTTTTGCCTGACGACCAATCTATGGAGGCGATCATCTAGATCGTGCTGAAAGAGATTATCGAGGTAAGGCTGAACTTCCTAGTTTTAATGGTTTATTACATATAAAAGATTTCCTCGATTGGCTAGCCGAAGTAGAGAGATATGTTGATTATATGGACATGCCAGATCATAAAAGGGTAAAATTGGTAGCATTTAAGTTAAAATCTGGTGCTTCTGCATGGTGAGAACAATTACAACTCTCACGAGCCCGCCAAACAAGGCACCCATCTCATCATAGCCATGGATGAGACGTCTTCTTCGATTACGATTTCTCCCCATGTGATATATGAGCAGATATTATTCCAGCAATACCAAAATTGTCGACAAGAAAATCGAACCATCACAGATTACACTGAAGAATTCTGGCGGTTGGCTACACGAAACGATCTGTCAGAATCTGAGTTACAGAAGGTGGCACGATTTATAGGTGGGTTGCGACTGACAATTTAGGACCGAGTTCAGATGTACCCGGTCGGGACCATGGATGAAGCAGTTCAATTGACGGGTAGGGTAGAAACACAACTTGCAAGAGTTCCTGCTCATCCCTATCCTTCAACTCGACCCCCCATGACGGGTCCCACGCAAGATCCAGTGCTGACACAAGGAAAAGATCCAGTAGGAGAACGTCCTCAACATCCTACAACCGCAAACCGTGATACGGGGAGCGGCTCATCCAGACCTCAACGTACAACACCCACAACAGTGGGCCCGAGTAGGATTCTAAATCCTTATGCTCGACCAAGGTCGAACAATTGTTACCGCTGTGGCCAGCTAGGCCACTTATCAAACACCTGTCCTCAACGTCCCGCAGCACACTTGACTATAAACGAAGGGGGCACTGAAGATGAGGCCGCAGAAGAAGACCATGGTTATGATGAACATGAACAAACCACTGAAGAAATAGCAGGTGGCGATGAAATGACGAGCGAGGATTGTGGCGAATTTCTAGTTGTGAGGCGATTAATGTATACCCCACGAAAGGAATTACATCCACAGCGACACAATATATTTCGTACTCGGTGCACTGTCATCGGAAAGGTCTGTGATGTGATCATAGACAATGGTAGTAGCGAGAACATCGTCTCAAGAGTGATTGTGGACAAATTGCAGCTACCAACGATGAAACATCCTTCCCCGTACTCAATCGGCTGGATAAAAAAGGTGAATGAAACCAAGGTAACTGAATAATGCACTATCTCGTTTTCAATTAGTAAAAATTATAAGGATCAAATACTTTGTGACGTGGTTGACATGGAAGCTTGCCACATGCTACTCGGTCGACCCTGGCAGTCGGACAGTGATGCGACCCATTGGGGACTAGACAATGTCTACGTATTCGTCAAGGATAGCCGAAAAATAATCCTTGCCCCTATGGCACTAGAGAACCACCTTGAAGCCTCTAAAGTGGAGGGGAGTTCCCTCTTGACCATTCGAAATTCATGGAGGAATCTAAGGAAACCGGCGAGGTGTATGCCGTAGTGGTGAAGGGCGAGGAAGAGGAACCCTCAAACATCCTTCCAAGTTTAAGACTGTTGCTAAACGAATTCAAAGAAGTCTGGCCTGAGGATTTACCTTATGGATTGTCCTCCATGAGGGACATCCAACATCACATAGACCTCGTCCTTGGGGCTAGCCTGCCCAACCGCCCTCATTATCGGATGAGTTCAAAGGAGTGCGAGATACTTCAGGGGCAAGTGGAGGAATTGATCCGTAAGGGTCTCTTGAGAGAGAGCATGAGCCCATGTGCCGTACCAGCATTATTAACGCCAAAAAAAGATGGAAGCTGACGCATGTGTGTCGACAGCCGGACAATCAACAAATTTCATAAAATATCGGTTCCCAACCCACGGTTGGACCACATACTCGATATGTTAGAAGGAGCCAAGGTGTTCTCTAAATTAGATCTAAGGAGCGGGTACCATCAGATTCGTACCCGACCTGGTGATGAGTGGAAAATGACATTCAAGACCAAGGAAGGGTTGTATGAGTGGCTGGTTACGCCCTTCGGCCTATCGAATGCACCAAGTACTTTTATGCGTTTGATGAATCAAGTCCTAAAACCATTCATTGACCGATTTGTGGTAGTATATTTCGATGACATATTGATATATAGCCAGGACGAGGCGGAGCATAGGAAACATCTCAGGCAGGTGCTACAAGTCCTACAAATTAACAAGTTGTACCTCAACTTGAAGAAGTGTAGTTTTTTAACTGACAGCTTGTTATTTCTAGGATTTGTTGTAACGTCCACAGGCATTTGTGTAGACGATGAAAAGGTGGGAGCTATTAGGGAATGGCCGATCCCGACAAATATTCATGAGGTGAGGAGTTTTCATGGGTTGACGACTTTCTATCGTCGATTTGTGCGAGATTTTAGCACCATAGTCGCGCCTATAACAAATTGCATGAAAAAGGACCGTTCCAGTGGACTAATAAAGCTGACAAGAGCTTTCATGAGATCAAGCATCGTTTGTCTACAACACCGGTCTTGGTGCTTCCTAATTTCGACAAATTGTTTGAGGTTGAGTGTGACGCTTCGTACGTCGGAATTGAGGGAGTATTATCACAGGAAGACAGGCCGGTAGCCTTCTACAGCGAGAAGCTCAGTGAAGCCCGAAAGAAGTGGTCGACTTATGAGCTTGAGTTGTACGCAGTTGTTCAGGCGCTGTGACATTGGCGACATTATCTGATTCAAAGAAAGTTTGTTCTGTACACTGACCATCAAGCATTAAAGATTATTAATAGTCAGACTAACGTGAATCGTGTGCATGCTAGATGAGTTGCGTTTTTACAGGAATTCACGTTCGTTCTGAAGCACAAGTCAGGGCAGCAGAACAAGGTGGCTGATGCACTTAGCCATCATGCATCATTACTTGTTACGATGAGCAATAAGGTGGTCGGCTTCTATTGTCTCAAGGAGCTGTATGCCGAGGATGAGGACTTCAAAGATTCTTGGGTGAAGTGCCAAGAAGGTCACCTCAGTGACCTTCATATACAGGATGATTTTCTCTTCAAAGGGAATCGATTGTGCATCCCCTAAAGTTCTCTCATAGAGCAGATTATTCAGGAGCTACATGGAGGTGGCCTCGGTGGACACCTTGGGCGAGACAAGACTCGAACTCTTGTGGAAGAGCGGTATTACTTGCCGCAATTAGTACGTGATGTGGGAAAAGCCGTACAACGTTGTCATGTTTGTCAGACCTCCAAGGGGCAATCTCAGAATACGAGCCTCTACACCTCGTTACCTGTACCTGACTGTCCTTGGAAGGATTTATCAATGGACTTCATGCTTGGTCTCCCATGAACACAACGCGGTATGGATTCGGTGTTCGTGGTGGTAGATCGTTTCTCCAAGATGACACACTTTATCCCATGAAGAAGACCCTCGATGCAACACACGTGACAAATCTATTCTTCAGGGAGGTCGTACAGCTACACGGGGTCCCCAAGACCATTACTTCTGATAATGACACGAAGTTCATTAGCCACTTTTGGCGGACTTTGTGGACTCGATTCGATACGCGACTTCAATTCAGCAGTGCTCACCACCCACAAACTGATGGGCAGACCGAAGTTGTGAATCGCACGTTGAGGAACCTCCTTCGCTGTATTTCAGGAGAAAAACTGAAGTAGTGAGATTTGGCCTTGTCTCAAGCAGAGTTTGCATTCAACATGGTGAACCGCTCGACAGGGAAATCACCGTTTCAGATTATCTATGGACGAGTGCCTCGCCACACGCTTGACCTGGTGCCTTTGCCCAAGCACCCAGGCACGAGCATTACAACAGAACATATGGCAGACAAGATCATGGGCATCCATGCGAAAGTGCAGACCAAGCTACATGCCTCGAATGAGAAGTACAAGGAACAAGCGGACAAGCATCGGCGACAAAAAGTGTTCGAGGTGGGCGAGCGCGTTACGGTCCATTTGCGCAAAGAGAGATTTCCGACCGGGACGTACAACAAGTTGAAAAATAAGAAGATTGGACCCGTCCCAATCATTTGAAAGATCAATGACAACGCTTATTTTGTTGATCTTCCAGATGACATGACGATCTCACGGACTTTCAACGTCGCGGACCTGACCAAGTATCATGAACCAGCGCAGGATGAGAACTCGAGGACGAGTTCTTTTAAAGTGGAGGGGACTGATGTAGAGCGGGTCGCGGACAGTTTCATGGCCAAGATGGATCAGAAAAGGCCTGGTCGACGACAGAAGTGATCCGGACCGTCGGACCTTAGATCGGACATATCTCGCAATCCGGAATGAGTTACCTGATGTAAAATATATGATTTTGGGGTAGAGCGAGCTACTTTAGTCAACCAACCCTGCTATGCTGGGTTGCGACGCTCGAAATTACGAGAAACCCCTGGATCGACGATCGTTTCCCTGTTTTAATTTCGTTTTTACTATAAATAGTAAGTTTTAGTTTGATTATAACTCTTCATCCGTTGGGCTTTAGGAGTTGCGTCCAGCGTGAAAAGAGCTTAGAATAATTAGGGGAATGGTTTGGTGAAGCCAAATAGGACACTTACTATTTTTGGCCGAAAACCTTGCGCACTAGTAGACATCATGACCGTATATAAATAGTAAGTTTACTATTTATAGTAAGTCACAAATTCTAAGAGTTTTAGTTGTAGTTTGATTCTGATTTCTTTTCGATTGCTTGGTACCCCTATTTAAAGGGTTGTGAACTTGTTTTTAGTCATCAATTAATCAATTTTGAATTTCTTAGAATTTATTTCTATTTTTTGCTTTCTTTCCTCGTGGATTCGAGAAGTCTCTGTGAGGAGTCCAGAGAAGCTCCGTGGATTCGGAGTGGTTATCCTCATCACGTTCATCCCTGCGTCAGGGTTGGGTTTCGGTTGAGAAAATTCAAGTCAGGTTAGGTGGGGTTGGGAATATTCACATGTATTTGGATCAGGTTGGCTCGGGGATAGAGGATTACAAGTTTTGTTTGGGTTAGTAGTGAACTTTTGACCATTTTGGCTTCCAGCTTGAGGGCCATCATTCAAACAGTAAGAATGGGCTTGCCAGTGCTATTTTCAGACTGTGTTTATTTGGGAAAGGTTCTGATCATCTAAGTATACAGCCACATGGACTTCAATTCAACTATAAAAATAGCATTAGCATCAGCAAACCAATTGAACTCCGTCGCTCTTAACATGCAGTATCCTTTCTTTGAATGCTTAAGGATGTATTGAGATTTGAAAATCTCAAGCCTTCACAATCCAACCGCTTTACATGCCATCACATGTGCCTCTATAGAAAACAATTGCAAGATCTAAGCTGTCCATCAGGTTCCCCCCCCCCCCCCCCCCCAATGATGGGCCTATGTTTTGCAGGGCCGATCCATTCGCGTTTAGCATGGACAAACCAGCCTGGGGCTTGGCCCATTTGACGATACACGTAGGACGCAGGAGAGTGGGGGGGCGCGGGAGGCCTAGGGCCGTAAGGGAGGCTGAGATGGATCAGACTGAGGTTTTGGGAGGGGGCAGAAGCGGGACAATCTGGGCAATCCAGAGGTTGATGTTGAAGATGATATAATTCGCCCAGAAATCCAACCTTTTTGCCTTCTCTCACACTTACGACCTTTGTTCTAACACGTGGGTAGAATTGCGGGCCATTCTTGACGGCCTCATTTTCTGTTCGAGATTGGGTCTTAACAAGGTGGTGGTTGCCAGTGACTCCAAGTGCGTTATTGATGCCTTATCGAAAGGCACCTCCCTCCCCTGGACTATGTGGTACTGGGTGGCGAGGATCAGGGCCATTACTCAACCTTGGGATATTCGTTTTCTCCATTGCCTTAAATAGGCAAATTCTCCTGTCGATGAGCTGGCTCGCAAGGGAAGAGCGGGCCAGTCCAACCGTTTCTTCCAGTCGGTGGAGGGATTACCAGCCAAGATTAGAGGCCTACTTTTCCTTGATAGAACTGGCTTGGGCTGCATCCGTGTTGGTTAGAAGTCGGCCCAATCTTTCCTTTTCTGCTTCATGTATAGCTTACGATAGGCGTTCCCTGTTTGTGGGCTCGCCTGAATCCCACTTGTATAATTTTTGGACATGAATATAGCAGATGTTTTTGAAAAAAAAAAAAAAAAAGGTTGGCCTTGCTCTGTCAATGACGTGGCTCAATAATCAGTCTGGTATAGCAGGCGATTCATCAGGGGGGCTACAGTGTATAAACCAAACGGACATAAACAAGGGCTAAAACATGCTTATCCAGCCATTAATTTGTCCCATGCACAGGGCATGCTATATGCACAGGTGGGAACAGAAAACAGTAGTATGCATCAGGAAACCAATTTTCTTTAGCTAAAATAGATTCTTCATTTCCTTATGATGTAGGAAATCCTCTTTTCCTTGTAATAAGAAGAAGAGTGCTACTAAGATGCATGTTTTGGTAGAATGCGTGGAGTGCACGCCATAATACTTACACCCAATGTGGACACTTGTCTTCGGTGATCTAGACCATTGACTCATTGGACAATCACACAGATGAGCCATAGCCTAAAATCAAGGGAATTGACCATGTTAGCCATCTGATCCATGGTTAAAAATGGACTTATTGCACAGCTGAGTGCACTATAGAACTTCTTTCGGGTCTCTTCATAGTGTCATTTCACAATGAAGAAAAAGCTTTCTTACTCCATATATAGACTGGAAACTGCTAATTTGAAACCTAAGTGCCACACTAAATTGCATGAGTAATTGAAGTTTAACGATCACATATATATATATATATTATATATATATATATATATATATATATATATAATATATATATATATATATATATTGAATGGCTTATTTAATTCCGAACGTTATTGAGTATTCATCAAATTGCTGTATTTTTGTGGATGGTTATGTTGTTAATGTTTTCATAGGTTTACTTGATACCATATAAGATTGTTTTGTCCTATTTTTATAGTTTGCTTTTTCTCAGGCATGTTATTTTTAATGACACGATCTGTAATTTATCCCCATCTCTGTATATTAACGACCAAGTAGTCTAAACGTCCTAACACTTTAGAATTGATCACTTAGACAACACAACATTTGGTATGCCATCATGTAGAATTGCAATTTTCCTAACTGTTATTACTATTTCATGGAGTTGCAGAGGAGATTGGTTGATTCTACATGCGTAGAGATTTCAGTCCCTCTAACATCGCTACACATCCAATGTGGTACTCATGTGTAAGATCAAGCTATCCATCATGTGGGGCCATTTTGAATGTGCCCTGACCCATGAATCAGAATGGTCCAATATGCAGGCGATCCGCGTGCATATATTGAATCTGGTTATGAGATTTTATTAATACAAATTGTATAGATAGGATTTCTTTCTTAGTTTTAGATAAATTCTCCCTTTTTCTGTAGTACAATAAAGAGCTACCTCTAAATGTGTTTTATGTATGTTTTACCCTAATCCTACTCAAACCTAGTTACTTAATATCTATACTTGAAATTCCCGATGCTCCCCATGGATCAGGTAAAACAGAACACAAGACACATTATTGCAGTGCAACTCAAACTATCTATTTTGCTTCATCAACTGAATTTGGTATTTATTTATGCAATGGGTTTAGTGTAAATATGCTTCAACCACTTATTTAGATTTGAAAAAGCAAATTATAGTACACCATTATCAAAATTTAATCCTAGTTTTGATTTGTTGACTGTTGCTTTGGTAGGAGAGAGTCTTACGGCACAGGCGAGGCGACGGGACCAGACAACATGATGTAGAGATTGCTGGCTTGAAAGTTCATTTCCTTTTTATGGTTTTCGTATTCTGCAATGTATAGTGGTGTGAGTTATTTGGACATTAGAATGAGATCTATACTTGTATCTACCAATATCTTCATACACTGCTGTGTTTTATGGCGGATGAATCCATCGATGATGACATACATCCTCTCTAGTTGTAGATTGTGATTTCAGTAGTATCCATCAGATTATTGTGGCTTCATACATTTGTATCCATTTGATTGTGAGTTTTTTCTCTTCTAATTTTGGCTATTGCTTATTTTCTGAGTTGATCAACCTTTGTTTGGGCCACTGAATGGATGGCCACCACAGTGGCAATCTAGTTGCTTTGCTTCTTCATTGTGGCTTATTCATGTAGTAGCACACCAAATCCTTAAGTTGTTGGAATTCCGGCTCTTATCTCACACAACTACAATGTAATTCTGAGCCATAACAAACCCATATCAACCAAAGATATTAGAAATTCAGATCTAATACGACCATTAATCCGTACACTTTGTGGAAGCATGTTTAATAATCGAATAAACAATAACCAATAAAGAAGCCACAATAAACACAAGATATTTAATGTGGAAAACTCTCGTGAGATAAATCATGGCATAGAGCAACAAAATTTCACCATAATCGAAAGCCTTAGAGTTTACATCAGTCACTTTCTTTGATTAGAAATGAAACATGATTTCTTTTGACGATGCACACCTAGGAAAACCCTAGTCCCTTGAGAAAATCCATTCCTAAGCCCTTACAAGTGTCTAAAACTCTCTCACCTCACAAAATACTTACCCTTAGAGAGAAAACACTCATATTAACGAAGACCTAATCAAAACTAGACTTATATACCCTGATTTGCCCTAATCTCCATAACCTGTTCCGTTGGACCGAATGGAGAGCCTTCGGTTGGAATAAACCAAACCGACTCACACGTTTCGGTCAAATAAAAAATGTGTAAATATTCATAGCGTGCACACTGAGAATCCACTCCTAATTCGGTTGGACCAAAAAGGACACCGGTCGAACCGAGACAGGGCCTCTCTGCCTAGTAGATTGACAGAATACAATGCATCTCGCACAACAATCTCCACCTTTACTTGCATTCTATCAAGTCACCCTGAAGATCTCTCGTGCAACCTCCACCTTAAGCTATCCTTACATTTTTCACCTGTAACGCAGCTCCATCACACCCCTATTTAAGGGTGTCAAATCTCATTAATGGTTGGAGATATTGATCAAGCCCAATGAATGCTTGAACTTCTTTATGTTCACCGGCTTCGTCAACATGTCTACGAAATTCTCGTATGTGTGAATCTTCTGAAATAAAATCTTTCATGAAGTAATTAATTCTCGTATCTTGTGGAACCTCACGCCGATGTGATTGGTTCTCGCGTGATACGCCTGATTCATCGCTAGATGGATAACACTCTAAATATCGCAATATAATTGAATCGCCTCCTATTTCAACCGAGTTCTCTTATCAGACCTTTTAACCATAATGCTTCCTTTGACACCTCTGTCACAACCATATATTTCGCTTCAGTTGTAGGCAACATTATCGTAAACTATAGCATAAATCTCCAACATATCGATTTTCCTAGTGGACATCCTATTGTGCAAATATCTGCATAATTTGAATCCACATAGCCTACAACTCCACCTGAAGCTCCATGTCCCTTGAACATGATCCCAATGTTGACTGTGCCCCTGAGATATCTTAGAATCCACTTAACAATATTCCAATGCTCCTTTTCCTGGATTCATTGCATATCAGTTAACCACATTAACTGTCTGTGAGATATGGCTGAGTGCAAACCATTTCATACATGAGACCCTCTACTGTACTCGTGTACTGCACCCATGATATATCTAAAATCTTCTCTTTTGTACTTGGCCATGACCTGTCTGATAACTTAAAGTGACCTGCTAGAGACGTGATAATTGGCTTAACACCTTACATGTGGAACCTCTTTAGGACCTTTTGCACATATCTCCTCTGAGACAGCCACAACTTCCCAGACTCACTGTCTCTGTGAATCTCCATGAATAGGATTTTCTTTGTAGCACCTAAATCCTTCATGTCAAACTCTTTGCATAGACTTAAGCAAGAGTATCTCATTTTTTTTCCTTTGTGGTAGTCTGTATATCATTAACTCTGAACACCCACTTGCACCCTATAGCCCTTTGATGTTGATTCTCGTGTACAGATTTCATCTCATCCGCCATGGTCGACATCCACTTGTCGCCATCTTTTTCAGATTTTGCCTCTTAAAAGGTGGATGTGTATTCACTCCCTATGAATAATGTGAACGAAACCATATCCTTAAACCCATATTGAATCAAGAATCTAATGGTTCGTCTTTCCCCATTCCTTGGTATCCTATTGATTGTTTTGGTCAGTTTCTTGATCTTGCTGAATTTCTCCTTCAACAACCTTCACAACTGGCTCCACCTGCACTGACAATTTCTCTACATCACCATGTGTTTTCGACTTCTCTACAATGTCCTGTTGGCCTTCGACATAGATGCCTCATTGAATATGACATTTCTGTTAATGACGACCTTTTGTAAAATTATATCCTAAAGCTTATAGCCCTTAACACATTTTTCATATCTGATAAAGATGGACTTGTTAGATTTGGGATCCAAATTTGTCCTTTGTCTACTCTGCACATAGATGTATACTGGACACTCGAAGATCATCATCCCTGAGTAATCAACATCCTTGCATGTCTAGAATTCCTCTGTAACCTTGGAGTCTAGAGCTGTTGATGGTGACCGTCGATTCACAATATATCATGCGATGTTAACCGCTTATGCCTAAAAGCTTTTAGGCAGCCCTACATGCAATTCTAATAGAGTTTTGTTCATCCTCTCTGCCATCCCGTTCGGCTATAGGGTCCTTGAAGTTGAGAAGTGGCTTGTGATACCTTGTTCCTTACAAAATTCTATAGATTCCGCCTCTTTGTACTCTATACCATTATTTGTCCTGAGATGCTTAACCTGTTTCCTAGTTTGTTTCTTTACTTCTGCATTCCATTCATTTAACTTGGCGAAAACCTCAAACTTATGCTTTAGCAAGTAGACCTAAACTTTCCTCGAGTAATCATTTATGAAGCTCGTCAAGTATCATGCTCTTTCCTTAGATGGTACTGTCACTGGCATCCAGACATCAGAATCAAGCACCCTGCTGCTAGTATATGTAGCGATCTTAAACCTTACCCCACACCACTTCCCATATTTGCAATGCTCACAAAAATCTATCTTGCACGCCTTAACTTTGTTCAACAATTTTCGTTTATGGAATTCCATCATGCCCCTCTCGCTCATATGCCCTACCCGCATATGCCACATAATAGTGTCATCTATGTTAGATTATACATGTGAGGTGGTAGCAGCCTCACCTATAACCATACTCCCAACCAACTTGTATAAATTTTCTATCTTATGCCATTCATTAATACCTTTACATCTTTGGTGACCTTGATTAAACCGCTAGATGTAGTGCATGTGCACTCATTCATATTTAAAACCCCCAAGGATATTAAAATTTTCTTCAGATTCAAGACCTGCTAACATCACTTAGAGTTTGTATGACTCCATTAAACATCCTTACCTTAATACTCCTTATTCCGATGGCCTTGTGTTCACTCCCCAAGTGTAGGGTTGTGATGTAGTAATAAATTCAGTAAGACCGAGGTCGAATCCACAGGGACTGAAATCTGTACGTATTCTGAAACTAACTAGAACTAGAAATAGGATAAGATGAAATCTAAATTAAGTGTTTTCAAGAGAATAATGGTGAATAATTAACTAAAACTTAAGGAATTCAGAGGAGAGAAACTAGGGATTCAGAGGATCCACTTGTAGAGATCAGGGAGATCTTATGCCTGTTCAAAACTCAACTAGACTTAGAAGCCTATCTTCATCCAGTTGAATAGTGAAATCATGAAAATCAAACCGAACGTCCTTTGATATGGTTTCCAAGAGATGAAAGGTATATGAATTAGAATGGATTCCATCACCAAACCATGCCCAGGAGACAAAGCAAACAACAGAATTAAACTAATTACAACCACTCAGATGATTATGAAGGTTAGGAAGGGTACCGACATTCAACCATGCCCAGGAGACGATGATGAACAATAGGGCTTCCTGACGTCATAAACATAAAAAGGGAAAGGAAATACTCCAAGCCATCGCAGACCCATTGTAATTTCAGTCACAACAGACCATTAAAAACTAAAAATATTCCCATTATAATCAAACCAATATCAAATTCGGTTCATAAATTGAAATTAAATTAAAGGCATATAATGTCCCATCGTACTACAAGCTTCACCTCTTAGCCCTAGCTAAGAGGTTTAGCCTGACATGGGAAGGCTCAACATCTCTCAAAAATTAATACTAAAACATGTGATAAATGAATAACCAAAAAGAACAAACCCCCTGTCTTCCACGTCCAATCCTCTCCCCAAGCCTTGATGTCTCCAGTCGTGTATCTCTCTCAAGCCCCCCACCCCCCTCATCTCTCGATTCTCGTTCTTTTATATTCAGAGAAGTCGGTTAGCTTCAGCGCTTCCTGGAGTCGGAGAACCAACTCTATTTACGCAGCAACGTGCGCAATGCAACGTCTCATGCACATCTTTACGCTGATGATTTGTGGGCCCACAGATCGGGATTCTCTGAGAAATCCATTCCGTCCATTGGGTGTAGCTCGAGAAACCAGTCAGGAATGTCGTGGATGGCTTGAATTCAGTGTGGCCAATCAAGATTTTCCTTGGTGCCGTCCATTCTATGCTCAACTGATAGGAAGTTGTACCCGCTACTTCTTGACAAGAATTTCATCTAGGTCCTGCTCAGATGGACTGTGAGAATCTATTGGACGGTCTGGATGAAGCTGATGGGTCAAGATGGTGGTCCACAGGTTCGTCCGCAGCCCAATTGCGTAACAGAGCTTCTGCAACGTCTGTTGTCGTGGTTGTTGAGGCTATGATCGACACCAGCTAGGAAATCTAGTGCGTCCATTAGATTAGTCTCAAAATTTTGATTGGAGATGACTTTCTTTCGCTCAGATCTGGTGTGTCCCACCTGTTATTTCTTGCTGCCGTCCATTCTTCGTTCAATCGTCTGAAACCCGACCTCCATTGTTTTCTACAATTCAATCACCTAGGTCCTGTTTATATGGACCGTGTAAGACTGATGGACGGTTTGGATTTGATCTTTGAATGAGAGGTGGGCCCCACTGCATGAAGTCGGCGTCGGCTGAAAGAGACGCTGAGCATCTTCTTTGTTCAGCAGAAAAACGTCGGTCAGCAGGCGCTGACCGACTTTGGACATCTTGGTGCGATGCGGGAATGCACCGCATCGTGTACACGCACCCCCACTAGTGGAGTCTATTGTGACGTTTAATAGAAATCCGCTCCGACTATTCATATTGTCAGCTTATTTCAAACGTTGAGTTCAAAGTTGAAGCATATCCAGATATCATGTGGGCCCTAATTCTCTATTTCATGGGCTGATCTGTCCATTGACCTATTTCTGTAGGGACCCAGGTGATGAAATTTGACATGTACGGCTCATTTGTGGTCCTCAGGTGATGTATGAAATTCGGGGCCGATCAGATGGTGGAAACCTTGTGATCTTACATTTTGTACCAATTTCAGGTCACTTGAGCTTCAGTTTCTTAATTTTCTCGGATCTCTGGCATGTAAATCCACTGATCTTGGTCCCCTGGAGTCCGCCCCTTGCTCTGGTGACTTTGGAGCATCAAATCCACGCTTTCAATACCCAATTTCAGTTTAAGCTCCTAAATACATCCTGCATCGAAAACACGATTAAATTGAGCCGTTAATCAGTACTATGTTCGTAAATTCAGGTAATAAATAGGGTCTAATATGCTATATTTGACCCTCAACACCTTGCATGCTGCATTATTCTCCATCAGAATACTTCCACCATCATAGGACTTGGTTTCATAGGACTTGTATGAATTGAACTAAGTCCTAATCAGACACATATAATACGAACATCCTGAATCGAGTATCCATGTATCCGAGAAATGACTCATACCTGAAGAGACTGAGAAGATGTCTCCTTCTGATCTCTCTTCTGCTATGCTAGATGATTCACCTGTGTTACATTTACCTTTGCTTTCTAGGCCATCCTTCTATTTTTGACAGTCTTTCTTAAAATGCCCCTTTTATGCCACAATAAAAGCATCTGTCCTTAGCCTTTGATTTCAATTTAGACTTTTCTTCCTGTTAGTCCGAGATCACTACACGGATCTCCATGTCCCTGATCCCTTTTTATAACTAATCCTTCCACCTAAGAGTCCTCATTGCTTGATTTCTTCCCCTTCTCATTGGAAACTAGAGCCACGGTGACCTCTTCCAACTTCATTATATTCTTCCCATACAAAGGAGTGTGACGAGATGGTCATATAATTAATGTAGGAAGTAATGCAAGTAGTAGCACTGCTTTATCTTCATCCTCGATCGTCACTCTAAGCCTTAACAACTCACTACATGCCTTCGTAAATTAGTTCATGTGCTACATGAGATCGGATCCTTCCTTCATCCGTAGCTCAAAATTTTGTTTCTTCACAAACAACTTATTAGTGAAGGACTTCGCCATGCATAGATTTTCTAGTTTCTTCCACATCTTCGGGGGAGATCCTTATGTAGAACGTTGTGCATGACTTTATCCGATATACATAAGTGGATGATACTCATAGCTTTTTCATTGAGTTCGCTTTAATCATCATCCGATATCTTTTTGGTTTAGTCTCCAATAATTCCTTGCTCAATCCTTGTGATACTAGAATATAATATCCCTTGAAAAAAATTTCATTTCTAAGCCTTTATAAGTTTTTAGAACCCTCTAACCTCGCAAACCCTTGTCCTTAGATAGAAAACACTCGTATTAACCAAGCTGTAATCGAAATTGGACTTAAATACCTTAATTAATTTGTGCTAATCTATTAAACCGGTTTAGTTGGATTGAATGGAACCTTTGGTTGACTGAACCAAACTGACTCACACATTTCGTTTGAATTGAAAATGTGTAAATCTTCATAGCATGCAGACTGAAAATTCACCCCTAATTCGGTTGGACTGAACAGGACATCGTTTGGGTCAAAGTGAGTTACAACTTCTCTTCTTGGCAGATTGGTATAATCCAAGGCATCTCGCATAACATGAGTCAAGCTTCATCCAAGTCAGCCAACAATTTTAAGGGGTCCAAATTGGCATGCATGTATGACATGTGTACAATGGATGGGTGGTAGCACCCTAGTGAGGTGGCTGGTGGGGTGGAAAGACTTCCAGTATCATGGCAAATGGCCCGAAACAATAAGGGAAAATCCTGACCGTAAGCTAGGATGGACCTCACAAAAGCTAAGTATTCATATGGCCAATTATCAGTGAGTTGGGTCATGTGGGCTTTCTTGTTGGGCATTTGAAAAATGAGATATCAATTCTTTGACTAAGAGTGGCAATGGGCCAAGTGGCCTTGCCAGCAGCCCGACCAGCTTTGAATGGATTTGGAACTATTAGCTTGGCCCATGGGCCAGTCTACGGCTTGTCGTGTGTAGTTCAATCAATTTTCAAGCAAGGCTTGGGCTCAAGTCATTTTAGTCTCAACCAATTTGGCCAGGCTTCAACATGTCATGTCATGAGTAGCTCGTGCATAACACTGTATTATTCTTCACCATAATCAGGTGGGGATGCAGATTGCATGGTGTGGACGTAGCAAAGTTCTGTGGGCTCCTCCATGATGTATGCGTTATATCCACACCGTTCATACATTTTGTGAGATTATTTTAGGGCATGAACCTAACAATAATGCAGATTGAAAGTAGATGACACCACAGAAAGCAGTGGGTATCGAACACCTACAATTGAAAACTTCTTGGGACCATAGGTTTGGATCAAGCTAATATTTGTGTTCTCAGGTTGGATGGCAAATAAGCATCATAGTGACCCTTAAGAAGGTTTCAAAAATTGGAGTCATGTTACCACTGCTTTCTATGGTGTGGCACACTTGAGCTTGGGATCTGCCTTATTTTTAAGGTCACAACATAGATATAAAACATACATCCATAAATGCTCCCATGGGAACCAATTCACGAAAACTTTTAACAAGTGGTATTAACATATAAAATCTAGATGATCCACTAAATGAGTTATTGTTATTGACAGATGTCTTTAATCTGCCAGACTGGGCTCGATGACATCGAGCAGGCTTCGATGTCATCAAAGCCAATTTGATTCCATTTGGTATTTATTGTATTTTCACCTCTGGTCGCTAGACATAGTTTGTCATTTTTTGATGACATCAAAGGTTGTTCGATGTCATCGAAGGTTTTGCTCAGAATTTCTGTGAAAATGAAGATTTTGCAATTTTTCCTTCCGATTTTGTTTAGGTTTCTTTTTAAACCTATATAAAAGGATGTATACGGGACTGGGAGGTATTCTAAGGCTTTAGAAACTATTTCAAGGGTTTCTAAAAGGGTTCTAGGGTTTCAAAATGGTGGAGTAAGGGTGAGATTTAAGGATTGCTCAATTCCGGTAAGTCATTTCTCTTTATAATCTCTACTTTCATAGTGGATTTGTTCACTTTGTGCCGTGGTTTTTTTCGAAAAGGGTTTTCCACGTTAAATCTCTTTGTTCTCTTTGTGTTTGCTTGGTGCTTTTGGATTGCAATCCTAGATTCATCTCTGTGTAATTCCGGCGTTTTTCCCAACAAGTGGTAGATGACATCGAGCAGGCTTCGATGTCATCGAAGCCAGCTCGATGCCATCGGGTATTTATTGTATTTTCACCTCTGGTTGCTGGACATATTTTGTCATTCTTCGATGAAATAGAAGGTTGCTCGATATCCGTCATCGAAGGTTTTGTGCAGAATTTCTATGGAAACACAAATTTTGCGATTTTTCTTTTCGATTTTGTTTAGGTTTCTTTATAAACCTACAAAAAGGGATGTATACGGGACTGAGAGGTATTCTAAGGCTTTAGAAACTACTCAAGGGTTTCGAAAGGGTGGAGCAAGGGTGAGATTTAAGGATTGCTCAAGTCTAGTAAGTCCTTTCTGTTTGTAAACTCTGCTTTTATAATGGATTTTTTTTCGCTTTGTGTCGTGGTTTTTCCTGAAAGGGTTTTCCATGTTAAATCTCTGCGTTCTCTTTATGTTTGCTGGGTTCTTTTGGATTGCAATCCTAAATTCATCTCTGTGTGATTCCGCCATTTTCCCCAACAAGTGGTAGATGACATCGAGCAGGCTTCGATGTCATCGAAGCTAGTTTGATGACATCAAAGCCTGCTCGATGCCATCGGGTATTTATTGTATTTTCACTTTTGATCGCTGGATATATTTTGTCATTCTTCGATGACATCAAGGGTTGCTCAATGTCATCGAAGGTTTTGTGTAGAATTTCTTCGAAAACGCAGATTTTGTGATTTTTCCTTCCGATTTTGTTTAGGTTTCTTTCAAAACCTATATAAAGGGACGTATACGGGACTGGGAGGTATTCCAAGGCTTTAGAAACTATTCCAAGGGTTTCTAAAAGGGTTCTAGGGTTTCAAAAGGGTGGAGCAAGGGTGAGATTTGAGGATTGCTTAAGTTTGGTAAGTCATTTCTCTTTGTAATCTCTGCTTTCATAGTGGATTTCTTCGCTTTCTGCCATGGTTTTTCCCCGAAAGGGTTTTCCATGTTAAATCTCTACGTTATCTTTGTGTTTGCTTGATGCTTTTGGATTGCAATCCTAGATTCATCTCTGTGTGATTCCGCCATTTTTCCCAATAAGTGGTATAAGAGCAATCGTTAAGGCACATGCTTGAATTTGCAGGATTAGCAATAATGGGAAGCGCTAGGTATGATATTGAGAAGTACTCAGGTAAAAATAACTATGGGTTGTGGAAGATCAAGATGATCAGTTCCTTAACCAAGCAAGGTGAAGATGGTCCTCTTGAGGAGCATAAGTTGACTATGACTGATGATTATTGGAATACTCTTGATAAAAAAGCCTTATCCTCGATCCGTTTGTGTCTCACAGTTGAGCTTCTTTATAATGTTTTGAGGGAGAAAAATACAACTGGTTTGTGGGCGAAGTTAGAGGATATTTATGCAAATAAATCCATTGAAAATCGCCTACACTTAAAGCTACAGTTGTACACCTTCAAGATGGCAAAGGGTGGAGATGTGGAGGCCCACATTAGTTACTTTAATAAATTGATTTGCAAATTGCTGGATATGGAGGAAGTGGTCAAAGATGAAGATCAGGCATGCATGTATGTTGTTAATTCACATATGAATCATTCGGGGACTCATTGTGCACAATAAATAAAACCCTAAGTGTGGACACCGTTATCTCAGCCCTTCAAGGAAGGCCATGAGAAAGATAAATGTTGGCGTAGGGACATCTTCTGATGCACTATTTACAAGGGAAAGAAATACTGAGCGAGGTACAAGATCTTCAAGACTTAGATCCAAATCAAAGGGGAAAGGCAAAGGCAAATTGAAGTGTTGGAACTATGGGATGACCGGACACATGAAGAAGGATTGTACAAATCCTAAAACGAAGAAACAAAACTCAGAGGCACCTTTCAGGGAGGCCAATGTTGTCACATCTGATGAAGAGACAAGTGGAGGTGATGTTCTGTCTGTGTCCATGATTAGACACTTGCACGACAATCATAGAGATGAGTGGATCCTTCACACAGGAGCGTCATATCACATGACTCCTTCTCAGAGTTAGTTTGCCAGTTACAGAGAATGCGATGGTGGATAGGTCTTTATAGGTAATGACAATGCCTGTAATATTGTGGCTGTTGGTACGGTGAGCATCAAGATGTTTGACAGGATGGAGCATACCTTGACTGATGTCAGGTACGTTCTTGATATAAAGAAAAGTCTGATTTTTTTAGGTACACTTAAGGCTATAGGGTGTAAGTTCATTGATATTGATGGTGTCTTTAAAGTTTCAAAAGGGGCACTCATGGTTATAAGAGCGCAAAGGCACGAAAACCTTTATAGGTTGATCGGGAACACTTCAGTAGGTGGAGCGGCAGCAGCTGTTGTAAATTCCACATCTGTACGTATGTGGTATGCTCGTCTAGGCCACATGAGTGAGTGGGGTATGAAGGTACTATCTGATCGTTGTTTGATTTCAGCTTTTAAGAATTCTAATTTAAATATATGCAAGCATTGTATATATGGTAAACAATCTAGATTATCTTTTAAAACTAGAAAATATGTATGTAAGGGTGTAACACCCCGTACTTTCCAGTACTCGGGTGTTACCATATAACCAAACCTAGTATAAATACAAGTCTAACCTAAGTGAACATTCACGTTCATCCTAATTTAAATCTGACCGTTGGAAACAGTCCGCACCTATGTATCAGAACTTCCATCCGTTAATCTTCGAGACGAACCATCCAGTAGTCCCATAATATTTAATAAGTATATTTATTTTATTCATTATATTTTACACAAACATGGGTCAGAAAAATTAGAGTTGTATCTTGATAAATTACTTATCATATAGAAGTATATGAGAGTATATTATAATAAGAATGATATATATATATATATATATATATTATATATATATATATATATATATATAATGTATGTAAAATATTATGAAAATAACATTGTATTAACTAAACATAATGAATAATAATTTTAATTGAATTATAGATATTAATGTAGTATTGAATATTTTTATAAACACGTATACCAAAAATTATTAGATATGTGAATAAAATTTTATATTATTTAACGATGTGATTTCAAATAAGATATTGTACAATTTACAATTACAATTTATATGTAGGTATAATATGATATTGTATATATGGATTTCATATTAGTAAATAAGTGATCAATAGCATGTATATGGTGGTATGTTCATAATTAAATATTATATTTAAATATACATGTATGAGATTTTAAATATTTTAATTATAAATAATATACAAAAGTAATGAAACCTATATTTGTATTGGTTAGTAATATGTGATGAAAGCCTTACAAATGGCCCATTAAGATCTTTTAACCGTTGACGTTCAATATCGGGATCATCCGACCGCTGGATCAATGGAAAACCACTGTTACATTTAGGAATCGACTAGTATGGCCCACCTGAACTTTTGATTTGCCTGATTTTTGGTCAGAAGATCCGATTAGAGCCTAAAGGGTGAATGGACGGAGTGGATTTCCCAGAATCATCTCAATGGACCCCACATCGGTGCGTGTGTGCATAAGGGGAGGTGCACTAGCTGTGCACCGTACTAGAGGAGCCAGTCAGACTGGCTTTGATCGAAATTTCCCAGGAAGGAAAGTTTCCTTCTTCTCTCTCTTTTTTTTTTACAGTCCCGCGCTCAGCGCGTTTTTGAACGGACGGACGTCCGATCTTCTGATCAAGAAGGGGCCCACCATTCGGATCAGTTCGGGTGATCGGAATCGTTCATCTCGTCAGGGATCAGGATTTGACCAAACCCTAAGTGGTTTTACTTGCTGAAGTGCATCCTAATGCACACGATAACCGACTAAAACCGGCCTGCAAACACACCCATTTCTGAAATGGAAATCCGTTGCTGCCACGAGGGCAATCCGCGTGATCTTCTCTCCGCCTATCCTAGCCATCCCAAAGGAATCCATCTCAGCCATCTATCTCGCTTAGGGTTTTCCAAACGAAACCGTGGCCGGTTTCGGTTTTCCTTGCCCACTGTATTTTTGAAAACGGTTTCCACCAGATCAGATCTGGATCGTTAGTATCTATCCGACGGTCTCTAATAGTTCAGGGTAATGTTATAAAGAAGGAAAGGATCGAATGCAAAGGCAGCTTCCCTGCCTTTTGGCGGAAAACCTAGACATATTGCTGAAACCTTCCAGCTGCAAATCCACCAGCCTATCCTCTCCCAAGCTTCGAAAATACTTGTGGGTAAGCTTTTAGAGTCCATATGGACCTTCTGAAAGGAGCCGATCAGAGGTGAAAGCATTCGTTCGAGATCTGCCATTAATGACAGCTTCTTCTTCCTCGTTTGGAGCTGCTCCAGGTTGTCTCGAGTGGGACGGAATCAGGTCTGTAGAACAGCAGAGAAGCAGAAAGAGAGGAAAAGAGAGAAGGAACAGATGAAGAAGTGGAGGAGAGAGAGAGGAGAAGCAGCGGCTGCTGCACTGTGCGGCGGCAGGAGCTGAAACCGAGCCGAGTGGGGCCGAGTCAGGCCAGTCCGCTGGGTTTGGACCATGCTTTAGTCGAGTCCAGAGGTTGCTGGACTCCTCTAACTGAAAGGAAGTGGAGAAAGGGGATGGTGCAATCTGTTGCACCGGCTCGGTCCAACAGAGCTGCCGTCAGACCTGGACCTGCTGACGTGACTCAGTCCAGCCACTGAGTCATTGTCCCGTCCCTGGCCTGGCTTTGAGCATCTCTGGACCTTCAGAGAAATGGAAGGAGGAAAAGGGAGAAGTGTGGTTGTTGAGGCGAGTCAACTCGACTCGAACCGAGTCGTCTGGGTGAGCTCACATTTTCCGTTTTGATTTAAATAGTCATTTCTATTATTATTGTCATTTTTAGGATTATTAAATATAGATATGATTAACAATTAGTAAATTATTCATGCGGATGTTAGTTAACACATAAGAATTATCATAATTAAAATGTTAATATTCTATCTCGTCGTTCTTAAAATATTGGTATTAACGTTAGAGCACACTAATCATTTTCGTCAAAATAATTGTTAGTGTCATGTTAGCTAATACTATGAATATTGTTAATACAAATAATGTTTTGGGGAATTACTAATATTATTATTCGTAGTGGGTTGTTGTTAGGTAAGTTAATAATAGAAGCCATTATGGACATTCCTAAATTAATAACAAATTCATTTGATTAATCACGTTCATTTATTACTCCCTTTGATGATACCACTAATGGCCAAACAAAATGGAGTTCAATTCCATAATCTAAACCCAGAACTAAATTCTAAGACGAAACCCTAAACTCTTCATTAAAACCCTTAAGAAACCTAGCCTAGACCTAAACTCTAGGATAAAATCCTAAGACTAAGTAGTCTAAGCTCTAGGTCAATACCCTGAGCATAGATAGTGGGTTAGGCTTAAGTTAATTGTGGAATTTCATAACTCGTGGTCGATCTTAGTGTCTAGTATCATGGCTAAATTCACTATTATTAACTATTAGCATCTGAGAATGGTTAGCATGGGATTAGTATAGTACTTGTTAATATAAATTAATCTTTATTATAGTATCATTAGTAAATATTCTATTTATTTGAGAGATTATCAGTAATCATAAGAATATTGAATAATGTCGGTTCATTCAGATATGAACTTATAAACAACCATTATTAATATGGATAGATTAAAACTCCTATCATGATTAGCCTTTGGTCCACGGTACAAAAATAATAATAATAATAATAACAACAATATGAATAATAATCGTGGAATCTAAGCACCAAATTAAAGGATAAAACCTTAACCCTATAAATAACAAGCCCTAGGCTATAATCTCAAACCCTAGGTAGTGTATAGAGCTTGGATCTAATTGTACAAGTTCCTGATTTATGATAGGGATGGATTCCAAGGGAATACGCATTGTCTAGCAACACTGGTAGGCGGTTCAAAGTATAAGGTGATGATTCTTCCCCTTGAGCTTTCCATCTTCTCATTAGCTTAAGTTATAGTCTTTATTAAAAATTATAATTGATATCTCTCTCTTATAATCACATGTGTTAGCTGGTGGAAATTGAATTGCTATATTGCCTGCTAATTATTCATCCTGCCTACTTATTCATGCTTATGTATTGCTTATGGACTTTAAACTGGTACATTAGTGGGAAACCCCCACCTATAAATGTACACCCATACTTGGGATGTAACCCGACTGATTGTGATTAAAATGGACCTTCGGCTTAGAGGTTATTGAGTGGTGGTCTAGATGGATCATCGATATGGGCCTACCATCCAAGGTTGTTGTGCCCAATGGTTTTTAAGGATGGTCTTTATCGTATGGTTTTGATATTCGCCTTATGTGGCATATTTTGATACTCGCCCTACGTGGTTTTATTTGAGATTTTCCCTATGGGTTCGATGTTTTATACCGTGCAACCATGCGATGGTAAGCCCCATATACTGTAATTGATTAGCCACTAGTCGACAGGTTTCCATTAAACATCCTAAGATGGTAGCCTCATGAGCCGGGGATGGTGGTATGAGACCTGTGCCCGAGCTGTCGGCTTACGCTGGGCCATGTGCTCCCCGTAGTAACCTTTGAGCTTATCTAAATTGGCTGGTTGTAAATGGACTAATAATGACTTGGCTAATCATGCATACATGGCACGTATTGTTCCGACTGGATGATATTTCTCAGGTTCGATGATTCCGACTGGATGATATTTCCCAGGTTCGATGATTGCATGGGCGACGGCCCACTGTCCGCACGGATGAGCATCCCCGGGGCGATGACTGCATTCACGCATCTATACATTTAATAAGATTACATTTACTCTGTTTTGACTATCTAGATGTTTTATAACTATGCCTACCTAATGCGGTGGTGTGTAATCTTGAGGGGAATTCACACTGAGTTGGCCACTCATCCATTAAATATACAACCGTACAGGTAGTACAGGTGGCCTTAGTGATATGTATATTCAGACCTGATGAGGAGCGGGGTACAATCGCCAGGGATGCATGGTTGTATTCGCCTGGAGGAGCTGCGTGATCTTGCAGCTTATATTTATATGCTTTCTTATATTCTTCATGTATTACATTCTTATAAATCTTGCACTTGTTAAATTCTGAGACGTTGGTTTATATAAGACATTATGGGCAGCTTCTTGTA
The DNA here is from genome assembly GCA_021015155.1 of Magnolia officinalis. Classification (NCBI taxonomy): domain Eukaryota; kingdom Viridiplantae; phylum Streptophyta; class Magnoliopsida; order Magnoliales; family Magnoliaceae; genus Magnolia; species Magnolia officinalis. The sequence goes on from JAJHSJ010000011.1 coordinate 56,136,549, forward strand.
TATTTGAATGATAATAAATTTTCCTTTATGTCGAATTGTCCACACTACGCTCATTTGCTTACTCTGATAAAAGAAGAAAACAAAATGTATACTCAAACTGGCCATCCTTTAAGGTTAACACTCGGGTTTTTGGGACACGGGTCAAGTACTCGGGTCCTGAAGATTCGGGTTGTTACAAAGGGATTGCTTTATTATGTACACTCTGATGTATGGGGGTCATTGCCAGATATTTCCATTGGGGGTCGTTATTGTTTGTTTTATTAATTGACGACTACTCCAGAAAAGTTTGGGTTTACTTAATGAAACGTAAATCCGAAGCTTTTACCATATTTAAACAATGAAAGACAATGGTGGAAAAACAGTTAGAGTAAAAAATAAAAGTTTTAAGGACCAACAATGGTGGAGAATTTACTTCCACTAAATTTAATGAATATTGCAAGGATGAAGGGATCATTAGGCACAACATGGTGCGCCACACGCCAGAACAAAATGGTGTGATTGAGAAGATAAATCAGACTCTCTTGGAGAGGGCTCGATGCATGTTAAGTAATGCTTATTGGGTAAGGACTTATGGACTAAGACCGTTGACACGACTTGCTACTTGGTGCACGAATTCCCGTCTACTGCAATTGAATGTAAAATTTTAAAGGAAGTATGAAGTGCTCTGGACTACTTAGATTTGCACATATTTGGTTGTGTGGCTTACTCACATGTACCATAACTTGAGAGAGATAAGCTAGACCATCGAGCCAAAAAGTATATTTTTATTGGCTATAGTGTTGGTGTGAAAGGTTACAGGTTATTCGACAAGGTCATGACTAGCCGTGGCATTAGATTCAATGAAAACTCCTTATTCCGCAAGAATGATAAAGAGGAGCAAGACGAACCAGAAAGGTTGATCATATATGTCCAGATTGACATAGATGATACTTATGTAAAGACAGATATGCAGACAAAGGTACGTGATCAGGTGGAAAGACTACCTATGAGAAGGAACTCATCGTGTGATCACAGGTTACCAACAAGATACATGGACGACTCTAATATCGCATATGCCCTCATTACAGATGAGGGGGACCCGTCAACTATTCAGGAGGCTCTTGATGAGCCTGATGCAGAAAAGTGGAAGACTACTATAAATGATGAAATGAAATTGTTGCACAAAAAACAACATGAGAGCTGGTTCTAGTGGGCCAAAAAGCGATCAAATGCAAGTGGTTATTTAAAAGGAAACAACATAGATACAAAGTGAGGCTGGTAGTGAAGGAGTATGCTCAAAGAGAAGGAATCGACTTTATAAAGATATTCACGTTGGTAGTTAAGCAAGTGTCTATCAGATTCGTGTTGGCACTGGTTGCCCGATACGATCTCGAGTTGGAACAGATGGATATCAAGATTGCTTTCCTACACGGGGAGTTAGAAGAGTAGATCTTCATGAAGTAACCAGAGGGCTACAAAGTTAAAGGGGCAGAGAAAAATGTTTACAGGTTAATGAGGTCGTTGTACGACTTGAAACAGTCGCCTAGGCAGTGGTATAAAAAAATTGATTATTTCATGTTGGGTCAGAAATTTATTCGAAGTGAATACGATCACTGTGTTTATTACAAGACACTAAGTGATGGAAAATTCATCATCCTAGTATTGTATATTGATGATATGTTGATTGCCTATCAAGATATGTCTGAAATCAACGTACTGAAGACTTATCAGGGACATTCGAGATGAAAGATCTGGGGGCTGCAAAGAGGGTTCTCGGCATAGATATTCATAGAGACATGAAGAGGAGCAGACTTTGGTTATCATAGGCAGAATACCTTAAAAAGGTGTTGATCAAGTATGAGATGGACCAGGCAAAGCCAATGAGCGTTCCCCACGCGGCTCACTTCAAGCTTTCCTCAGAATAATGTCCTAAATTAAATGAGGAAAAGTAGGTTATGTCTCATGTGCCTTATTCAAATGTGGTTGGCAGTTTAATGTATGTTATGGTCTGTACGAGACTAGATATTTCACAGGCAGTTGGTGTTGTGAGCAGATATATGTCAAATCTCAGCAAGAAATATTGGGAAGCGGTGAAATGGCTACTTCGATACATTCGAGGTACGAAAGACCACGTCTTAACTTTTGAGAAGATAGGGGCAAAGTTGGTAGGGTATGTGGATTCAAACTACAGATAGTATGGATTCCAGAAAGTCGACTTCAAGTTACTCGTTTGTACTAGTGGGTGAAGCAATTAGTTGGATGTTGAAACTTCAATCTGTGGTGGCTCTTTCCACAACAGAAGTAGAGTATATGGTAGTGATGAAAGCGTTTATGGAAGGTGTTTGGTTAAGATGCATGATAAATCAGTTGAGACTTCAGTAGGAGGCCGTGCCGGTTAATGGTGTGATAGCGAAAATGCTACCAATTTGGCTAAAAATTCTGTTTATCACTCACGTACTAACACATTAATGTTCATCACCATTTTATCCGACATGTGCTTGAAGAAGGAGGCGTAATTCTAGATAAGATTTACACCAACATTAATTCAACAGACATGCTCACCAAGGTCATTCCTATAGAGAAGTTCAAGTTTTGTGCAACTTCTCTCTTGGGCTTGGTGATGGCATAAAGGAGGACAGAGTGTGTACCAGAAGCATTGAAGAAGCTATGATGCGAGATAGTGTAAGAGAAGAGGTCAAGAAGCTACACGTCTGAAGATTGTAAACATGGTGGAGATTGTTATTGACAGATGTCTTTAATCTGCCATACTGGGCTCGATAACATCGAGCAGGCTTCAATGTCATCGAAGCCAGTTCGATAGCATCGAAGCCAATTCGATGCCATCGGGTATTTATTGTATTTTTACCTTTGGTCGTTGGACATATTTTGTCATTCTTCGATGACATCGAAGGTTGCTTGATGTCATTGAAGGTTTTGCGCAGAATTTCTACGGAAACGCAGATTTTATGATTTTTCCTTCCGATTTTATTTAGGTTTCTTCTAAACCCATATAAATGGATGTATATAGGACTGAGAGGTATTTTAAGGCTTTAGAAACTATTCCAAGGGTTTCTAAAAGGGTTCTAGGGTTTCAAAAGGATGGAGCAATGGTAAGATTTGAGGATTGCTAAAGTCTGGTACGTCCTTTCTCTTTGTAATCTCTGCTTTCATAGTGGATTTCTTCGCTTTGTGCCGTAGTTTTTTCCCGAAAGAGTTTTCTACGTTAAATCTCTGCGTTCTCTATGTTTTCTTGGTGCTTTTGGATTGCAATCCTACATTCATCTCTGTGTAATTCTGCTGTTTTCCCCAACAGTTACCTTATAAAACCCAAGGCTAACTTTTTTGGGTAATTAAAAAATGCATTAGCCATAGTAAAGTGAAAACCTCCATGCCCTAATTTGCCCCTTACTTTGTTATGGCACACCAAAATTTTGGACAAGGCTAAAAGGTTAGCCTGAGAAGTTTCATGAGGTGGCTCGTCTAGCGAGCTATCCACATTTTATGCCTACATAAATGTGAGAACCAATTCCAAGTAGTCAAAATATATTATGGTCGGGATAACAAAACTTTGCCATACGTTAACACACCACTGAAGTCAGCCAAATCCCGTTGGCTAACATGTGCCGGTAGCTGACGTGGATGGAGGACTTCATGTGAATTAGATTCACCTTGTCCATCAGGTGCACCACCATATATTAGGCCCAGGTATCAGGCCTATAAAAAAACTCAGGTGGCCTAAACAATGGGAAGACAGTTGAGAAGGAAAATCTCACTATTAAAATTCTTCAAAGGGTCCATCTTCTCTATATGCCATCAAATGCACTCATTTACCTCCCATCTGATGTGTCATGATGCACCCGTCACAGCAAAATAAATGGATTCCTAAAATGTATGAGATTCTCCGACGTATAAGCGTATGACTATACATAGTAAGGCTATAACAGTCCATTTTTTAATGCATGCTGGCTAAATGTTGTTGTTGGGATATAGTGTTAATCTATAGCTTAAGCGACAGAATGAGTGAAGATAACCTCATTTCAATACTGAGGTCTTGGTGTTGATTCTCAAGTGGAGGTGTGGCTAACCGTGGTGCTTGTGTGTACTGACAAAAGTTCGCATGTGGAGGTTTGTTGAGATGTGTTCAAAGTTGAAAATAGTATAGAAATTAGAGAAGCTAACCATTAATAAAATTTTAAATTACGAAAAAGAAAAAAAGAAAAAAAAGAAAAATCCACCCTCTATTTTTAATTATACACACGCACACAGCTTCAGTGAATCTGTTTGTTTATTATTTATTTATTTTTACTTGTCTACAATGGATTTGATCCACCAGATGCCTTTGGTGTCCTTTGGGGTCTGATCATCATCTTCAGATGGAGGGTTGGAGTGACTTGTCCTGTGAAGTTTGCTGACATCATAGCGTTGCTGTCTGGCCTTCTCAACCAAGTTGCATGTAATCTCTTCATCCATGTGGTTCTGCCTACCTAATATCTGACAAGAATAAAAATAAAAATAAAAACAAAAAATAAATTCTTGTTAAATTTATGGATTTGCAAATTCCAGAGTCTACCATGTGGAACCAAACTGCAGTGCCTTTTTGTTTCATTTGAGAATTTGCGAAGTCACTCGTTTTTTTTTTTTTTTAAAAAAAAAAAATAAAAAAAAAAAATCCTATCTGTATTTGTGGCAAGTCCATGAATTAATGGAGGCGTGGATTCTGAAAATCCATGATTTAGTATAAAAAAAAAAAAGAAAAACAAAGAGATGAAATCCATGGGTTCCAAAACCTTGATTCAGAAAAATCTTGAATTTGGCAAGTCCACGACATGAGATTTAAATCCATGGGTTCAACCAAATCCCTGTCCCATATTTCTCACCCCAAACAACCCCTAAAACTCCAACTGAGATCTGGCGCTCTGGGCAGTGTATTAAATTATCCAGAGGCAAAAAGGAATTGCACACGTTGGTTGTAGGAACTTAAATTGAACCGTCCCAATTGTAACCCACTTCAGATTGAATATATGTTATTGATGTCTCAAATATTTTCAGCAACAAGGGATGCCATCGACAGACCAGTTGGTTGCTGGACTCTTTGGGTGTCCTGCTCGATGCCATCAGGTGAAGTTCATCGAAGTTAGTTTGATGACATCCAAGAACCATCAAAGTGTCATCGAGAAAATCCAAAATTTTCATGTTTTGTTGCTGGAATGTTTTTGTGTTATGTTCGATGACATCGAGGGGTTCAATCGAAGTCCCATCAAAGGTGCCATCGAACTATCATGCAGAATTACGTAGAGTTGCATATTTTAGGGATTTATTCCAATTCCGATTGTGATTCTCCTAAATGCTATAAATATGGATGTCATCAGGATTAGGGTTTATCAAAGGCTTTCAAATTCATCCCTAGGGTTTCAAGGGTGTAGCTTGGGTTGATTCAAGTCTTGTTCAAATCGGGTATTCTCTCTATCTCCTGTAATTTATGCTTTCATAGTGATATCTGTTGTTTTATGCCGTGGTTTTTTCTGAAAGTTTTTCTTTTCACGTTAAATTCGAGTCTTTGTGATTGGACTTGATTGTTGCCATTTGAATACTCTACTTTATTCATCTCTATGTGCTTCTGCGGTCCACCAATAAGTGGTATAAGAGCAATATTACGTTGGGGCGCAGATTGAATCTGAAAGTAGGATATCAATGACTTTAATACTAAGTTCGATGTTAAGAAATACTCTTAAAAAAATAACTTTCAATTATGGAAGGTCAAGATGATCGGCCTCCTAGTTCAGTAAGGATTGGACGATGCCATCCTTGAAAAGCGGCTAGATTCTACCACAAATGATGAATGAAAGAAAATGAATAAAAATTAACTTTCAATTATGGAAGGTCAAGATGATCGGCCTCCATACAATTGTGTCTAAAGGATGAAGTCCTCTACGACGTCATGAGAGAGAAAATTGTAGGAAGTTTATGGACGAAATTAGAAGACATCCACGCGAAGAAATCACTTGAAAATCACCTATACTAAAAGCTTCAGTTGTTCAATCTAAAGATGACAGAGGGAGGTCATGTTGAACCTCATATTAGCAACCTTAATAAGATGATTTACGGATTGCTAGACGTGGAGAAAATGATAAAGGCTGAAGATCAGACATATATCCTGTTGAATTCTCTTCCGGCTTCGTATGAGTCATTTAAGGACTCATTTTACGTCGGTAGATAGACCCTTAATGTCGATACTGTTATCTCAGCCCTTTAAGGAAATGTGATGAGAAAAAAAAATGGTGACACGGGTGCCTCTACTGATGTATTGGTTACGATGAGGCAAAATTCTGAGAGGGACAGTGGATCTTCTCGATCGAGATCCAAATCCAAGAGCAATAGCAAGGGGAAGTTGAAGTGCTGGAAATGTGGGATGTCTGGGGGCATGAAGAAGGATTGTAAAAGTCCTAAGGCAATAAAAGAGAACTCAAAAGCTTCTTCCAAGGAGGCTAACACTGCCATATTTGATGAAAGTACGAGTGGAAGTGACGTGTTGTTTGTGTCCATAGTCGGACATTTACATGATGATCGTAGGGACGAGTGGATTCTGGATACTGTAGCATCACATCACATTACTCCTCATCGAGGTTGGTTCACCAGTTATAAAGAATACGATGGTGGCCAGGTATTTATGGGCAATGATAATGCTTGTAATGTTGTGGATGTTGGATTGGTGTGCATCAAAATGTTTGATGGGATGGAGCGTACCTTAACCGAGGTGAGACACGTTCTTGATATGAGAAAGAGCTTGATATCTTTTGGTGTACTTAAGGCGATTGGGTGCAAATTCACCGGTTTCAATGGTGTCCTTAAAGTTTCAAAAGGGGCACTCGTAGTCATGAAAGCACAAAGGCAGGAGAATCTTTACAGGTTGATCGGGAGCATTTTATCGGGTGGGGTTACAATGGATTCCACGTCTACACGTATGTGGCATACAAGCTTGGGCCACATGAGTGAGTGGGGTATGAATGTACTTTTTTATCATTATTTAATTCTATCTTTTAAAAGTTTTGATTTAAGTATATGCAAGCATTGTATATATGGTAAACATTCAAAGTTATTTTTTAAATCCGACAAACATGTATGTAAGAGTGTTCTTGATTATGTGCATTCTAATGTATGGGGGCCGTCGCCCGTAGTTTCTAGTGGATGGTCGTTATGGTTTGTCACATTCATTGACGACTACTTGAGAAAGATATGAGTTTATTTTATGAAAAATAAATATGATGTTTCATTAACTTTAAGCAGTGGAAAACAATGATGGAAAATCAAACAGGGCGAAAAGTGAAGATACTAAAGACATATAATGGTGGTGAGTTAACTTTAGGTAAATTTAATTAAATATTGTTAGGATGAAAGGATAATAAGGCACAACACAGTGCGCCACACCCCCGAACAAAATGGTGTGGCTGAAAGGATAAAATAGACTCTCTTGGAGAGTATTCGATGCATGATTACTAATGATGGGTTAGGTAATGACCTGTGGACTGAGGATGTTAAGAAGCTTGCTACTTAGTGAATCGATCCATTTTATGGCCATTGATTGCAAAATTCCAGAGGAAGTGTGGAGTGGTCGACAAGTAGCTACTCAGGATTGCGTATTTTTTTATTGTGTTGCTTAATCTCATATACCTTTAGTTAAGAGAGATAAGCTAGGTTAAAGGGATAAAAAATGCATCTTTGTTGGCTATGGTGGTGGTGTGAAAGGGCACAGGCTGTAAGAATGGGTCATACAAAAAATTATCCTTAATAATGACGTCAAATTCGATGAAGGATCCTTATTCCGTAAGGATGAGCAAAAGGTACCAAAAAAATTGGTGGTGAATGTTCAGTTAAACACAGATGATACTCAGGCAGAAATTGATGCACAGACAGAGGTACAGGAGCAGGTGGAGTAGCCATCTATGAGAAGAAATAAATTCGCTGTAAGATCGCAGGTTGCGGTGAGATACAAGGATGACTCAAATATCACACATATCCTCATTACATATGAGAGGGATCCGTATACTCTTCGGGAGACTCTTGATGAGCTTGATGCAGAAAAGTGGAAAGTACTGATGGATGATGAGATGGATTCCTTATACAAGAATGAGACGTGGAAGCTGGTGGAGCTTCCCATCGGCCGCAAAGCAATCGGGTGCAAGTGGATCTTCAAGAAGAGATAACATAGGTATAAGGCAAGGTTGGTAACTGTAACGCCTTGAAAATCAGGAGCCGAGTAGAAGCTCAACTCCCGAGTTCCAACGCATCACTTATGCAACATAGAATATGATGAATAAATGTTGTCCATATTAGT